>BDDC01000058.1:2995-42495 GCA_001662425.1 Chlamydomonas sphaeroides
TGAGGGCCAGCAGATAGTGCACCGGGTGGGGTTTGGGGTTCAGTGACAGGCACGGGACGCGAGGCACGCCCATACCGCCTACCACGAGCACCAGGCTACATCGTAAAGAACAGCCTCGTGCGACAGGGCGTGCTTACTGCAGCAGCTGCATGTCCACAGGGCCAACGTCGCAGGGCGAACATCACCTGCGGAGGGGGGAGGGGAAGGGCGGGCCAGCTGGGTTGGGATGTGGAGGCGGTGGGCAAACAGGCTGGGTGGGGTCATTGGGCTGTGTGGAGTGGTGGTAGCAAGCAGTTGTAAGCCGCGCCCGTACACAGCCGCACATCCGCACGCCCACGCCTACCTTGCAGGGCGTACTTGACCCTTGCTTCGAGCTGGTGAGCGAGTGAAGGGCCTTGTCAAGGCTTGGTCAAGGGGCCTGGTAGGGTGCAGAGGTGCGGACAGCGCAGTGGATGGGGTGGAGGAGGGCCGGGAGTGCGCTGAGGCGATTCAAAAGAGAAGAGCTGACGCGCGGGAGTAGGTAGGGCACCGACGTCAGGGGACATGTGCAGCGGTATGCACCGATGCGGCCCTGCCGCGGAATGCGGGCGCGCCCGTACCGTGCAGGCACTGCTCCAACGCAGTTGAGCGAAGCCTTGCCACGGAGCTTGGTCAAGATAGGGGAAGTACCTGGGGCAGGCAGGTTGGTTAGGGCGGTGGGCGCTAAGTTAGGGCGGGGCACGCGGGACAAGCTGGGGTTGGACTTGCTGCCTCGGACGGAAGTGACGTAACCGCGAGAAGCCTGTCGCGCTGCTGAGGAGTGGTTACTGTCGGCAATCGCATCACTTAGCCCAGCCGGCGTGCACGACTGGGTGCGCGCGTGAACACCTGACGTGTCTTCAGAAAGTCGGTGGACAGAGCCGTCACGACCGCACCACCTTGGTGAGCAGTCAGGTCAAGTCACGTACTGAACAGGCGACTTGGTGAAGTTGTATGTGCTTTGGTGAAGGAGCTGCGCCTCAAACAGGGCGAGACGGCCCTGGATTCAGTTTCTGCTGCAAGCGCCATTGTCCTGATGGCCCCTCGACTCGAAGCGGCCGAGAGCGCGCCTGAGGAAGAGGTATCTCGTGTCTTTTGATGACACCTTGGCGGCCGGGCTACGCCCTGATAGGTTTCTACCGGCTGTCGCGAGTTCGCGACGTACGGCCTTGAAGGCCGAGGTTCAGACGGCCCCGGACAGCCCGCTGTCTTCTCCGTACTCATCATGGAAGCCATTTAGAGCCATATGATGCTTTTCTGCGCGCGGTTGCGTGGCATATCAGTCGCGGACATGCCGACGGCCGCAACCGGCACCCCCGACACGGCGCCCGGGCGGACAACACCTAGGTCATGCCCCGGCACGTGCACCTTGCCGTCTCTTCTAGGAGGCATTATACCTCGCCATACCGGCAAGCAGCCGCCTGTCGGTATCGGGGGTTACGGGCCAATCGGCGGGTTATCGGGCTCCGGCCACCGATTATTTACTCCCCCACTGCCGTAGGATAGCTGCAATCCATGCTGAAGGCGTCGCGCACGTTCTTGAGTGAAAGCGGCGAAAAATGTCCCCGGCAACAGGTCCCCGGCATTCAGTTACCAGTATCGGCTTGCCCGCCGCGCGGGGCTAGCAGGGCGCTCTAGGCGCTCTGGGCGATTGCCTGGCTGCCGTGAAGGCCGCGCGCGCGCGGTGGTGCCGCACTCCACCGGGGCGGAAGCTTGCCCACTATGTTGGCTTTCAGGTGTCCTCGGGAGGTACGGTAGGGGGGTTCGGGTCCGGCACGCTCGCTCGGGTAGGGCGTAGCGTGCAGCCCGGGGGGTGCGGCGTGCAACACCCCCAGCAGCATGTCCACACGCAGTTCTACACCCACCGTGTCCCCGAAGCACGCGAAGCACGCCCTCGGGGTATGGATGCCTTAGGCGCCGGGTCGTGACACATACAGGGGGCCTTCGACCCACGCAAGCGCAATGCCCTCGGCACTTGTGCTCAGCAGGCAGGTGCTTTGGTGTTCCAGGAGGGCGGTGTGAGGCGCCGCGGCACTTATGGGGAGCGAGCACCAAGAAAGTGGCGATAGGTTCGGCTTCACTGGCTTCACTTGGTGTTTCCTCCGCCCGGGCGGGTGCCCAGTGCTGGTGCTCAGCCGTGTCCTGTGGCCCTGAACGTGCCGGGCCGAGTTGCATCAGTTGATGCGCACTTTGGGATTTACCGGCCTACTGAGTGGGCCGCTTGGTGGGTTAGGCGGCGTCCGGCAATCTTGTGGGGCGCTAGGGGCAGCCCTGCCTGAGCTCGCATGGACGGCGGCGTGTACAGTATATATGGACGCGGCCGGACAGGGTGGGCAATCGGATGCCTGGTAACCAGGAAGGTTGCGGAGCGAGGCGCCTTCAGGGGCCCGCTGCCAGCAGTATAGGGTGTACGGACACGTTATATATAGTGACGTCGCAGCATGGGCATTTTGACGTATCGGTGACGAGCTAGCGGCCATAATGCGGCCGCCGGCGTGCGTGGGGCTAGTGGGCTAGTGGGGCCTCACTGCGGCGGCAGAGGCAGGCGCCAGGTTGCCTGTCTTCGTTTCTGCCGCAGCTGTGTGTGTTGGCCAAGGGTAGCCACGCAGGCGTCGATCTCTCGCAAGCGCTGTGATGCAACGGCGGTCAGCAGCGGCCATCTGAAGATCATCTTCGGCCCGTCGTCCAGCATCACAGGTGTGGTAAGTGCTGCTTGGCCGCAATTCTGCAAGGACGACGATGGAGTCCGATCGGCGCGCATATGTTTGATTACTTTGTTGCTTGCGTATGGCTGCGTTGGCTGCAATACCATTCTTGCTTGTCGCAGCGGCCCTTGGACTACTTTTCTGTTGGGCAGAACCTCGGCCCAGATACCATAGCTGAAAAAGCAAAGCTCACAAAGCTCAACACACGCCGAGCCCATGCGGGTGAATAGGGTTGGGCACGCACAGCCTTGCTTTGCACAAAACACACGTGGAAGGCGGGGGAAGCTGCTGCAGCTGCTGCCTGCCAGGTACATAACCTGTACATATAACAGCACGCGGGCATGCACCCACGAGCGTTTACCAGCACCGGCAGCTGCCGCCGGTAAGATTGACCGGCGGCAAAACTGCGTGCTGGGCCGTGAAGCCCGGTGCTGATGCCCGCGCCCACATACACCATCCACAAGCAAAGGAAATTGAACGACATAATGCGATGCCTGATGACCTACCCCGCGCACACACGCACCATGCTCGAGATTGCATAAGGCCACGCTCGCTAACCACGGCTCCATCGCGTAACACACACTGTCATTGATAGCTCGCTCGATAGAGCTAGAGCCACGCACTTCGAGAAGCGAGCGAGCAGCTTCACTGCGTACGCACGTATGGCCCCACGCCGCTGCGCGGCGCATGCCATGCCTCGCTCCCCCTGCTCGTGCTACTCGTGCACTCTGCGGCTGTGACCTAGCCACGAGAGTTGGGGCGCCGAGCGGCGGGAGGCGGCTTGCGCGTGCGGAGAAAGACATGGTGCAGCCTCTTGCGAGGAGGCGGCCATGCACGCCGGCTGGGGGGCGGCGATGCAGGGGACCCCGCTGCGAAAGAAAACACGGGCATGAGTGAAGCAATGCGTCAAGCAAAACTTGTTTGTAGTTTGCAAGCCATGCATGGCACAAAACAGCCACCCATCCAAGCAAGGTGGCCCACCAATAAACATGACGCTCTGGCCCGCGATATAGTTTGGTGAGCCGCACGGCAGCAGCTCCAGGTCGACACCGTCCTCCATGAAGGTCGCGGTGACGCAGTAGCGGTCGCCATCACCTGCAGCAGTAGTGCGTACGCAGCCAGCGCTTTCAATCTATCTACATTGGGCAACTGCTTGTGTACCGTATGTGCATGTGAGGGAGCATGTGGCAGGTGTGCCATGCCACATACCCACGTCGGAGCCGCCGTGGGGCATCTTGAGCAAACTTCTTGCCAGTGTTAGGACTCCTACTACACATCCCCAGCCGCTGACATAACACATGCGATGTGGCTTGCCCCTGCTGCTCTCGAGAGCTCCATCTGGACAACGAGGAGCGCCCGTCCGGCGTCCTGACGCATAGCCGAACGGCCCTGGCGGACACATACATCGCTACGTGGCGCTCGCCGTCGTGCACACACGGCAGTTCGTGCTGCTAGCGGGCTATGCTAACTTCCGAACATGCAGATTCCCCGAGCCAGGATCAATGCCCGCCGGGTCCAGGCCCTGCCAGTAGTACCCTGACGCATGGGTGCCCAACCATAGCGAGCCCCGAGCAACGTGATGGGTATCTGCGTAATCTGCGTAATCTGCGTGCGCGGGGGGCCCCTGCAGATCCAAGGCCAGCGCCAACTCACTACTGGGCTGGATAGCGGACTCCAAAAGCCACCTGCCAGCCAGCAGGGCAGGCAGGCGCGGAGGGAACGGGCACAGCAGGAGCTGGTTGAGTCGTTCGTTCGCTGTACGTGGCAAACAGTCACACGATACGAACAAGATAGAACTCCAAGGGCAACAAGCAAGCAGCATCGAGCAGATGCTTTCCTGCTGGTCCAGTGGGAGGCACGTACGAGCGCAGCAACGAACTGCCAGTTGATTGTGATACACTCGGCCCAACGGGCTGGCGGGTGTGCGGACGCACCCAGCCGAGCTCTCGTCTCTAAGCAGCCGAAACTGGTTTCTCCTGTCACTGCGACTGCATGGGCCCAACTTCAGGTAGAAGGACGAGAAGAAGAACGCCTCGTACACGCCCATGCAGAAGTCGCCGTGGCTGCCGACGTTGCGGATCGTGTACGCGCCAGCCGTGTCAGCGGCTGCGGCGGAAGGATGATTGAAAGAGTCTGCGTTCTGTTTGCTTGGTTGCATGTGCCAAACACAGGCGGCGGGGTGGCCATGGTACGCACGCTGAACACGAGAAGGTGCCCACCCATAGGCCGCTAGCTAGCGGCTGGATGGCTATCTACCGTATGCTATCACGGCAGCCAACAACGCCAGCAGCCTCCAGCAACCAGCTGGCATGCATCCAGCCTACCCTCTGCAACCCAGAGGCGATCCGCCGTGCCCTCGCAGCCCGATGCGACCTCCACTGCGTAGGCGGGGCCGCCGTAGTCCATGGTGTCCTCAGGCCGCATGCTGCATGCAGTCGGGCCGGATTGCACGCAGCATGCGGGTTTGATTACGTTTGCTTAGTTTGCTGCTGAGCTGTCGGCTGGGCTTTGACGGCCGGCGGCGGGTGCGGAGCTCATGCACATGTATGCACACGCACATGCACGTGCGGTGCGTGCGTGACGGATCCTGGCGTCACGTCATTGCAGTGCTTCTGGGCGCACACATGTGTGCGTTAGTTGCAAGCATGTGCAGTACGCCATGCTGGCGTGCGTCGTATCTTTGCAGGGGAGCTGGCAGGCGAAGAAGGGATGGACCCACCACAGCTCTGGGTTGAACGCGTTGCTCAAGCGGATCATGTAGCTCACCCCGGCTGTTTTTGTACAGCACAAGCAAGCAAGCGTACTTCGTCAGCAAACATATGATTGAAAGAGACATTTGCGCAACGCAGTGCAGATCCAGCAAAAGAGATGCAGCTACGAGCACGCAAGCGAGCGGCCGGTTATTAAAGCCGCAGTTCGGCAAGCGGCCGTACGTACTGATAGGCTGGACGACTGGAGGACGCGGTGGGCTGGGAGGTTGCGGTGGGGCCGATGGCTGAGGAGTCACATCTGGACGCAGGAGATTGTAGTGGGGCGGGGTGATGGGAAAGAGGCGGCATGGGGGTGAGAGTGAGGGTGGCTTGCAGCATGCATCAAATCAACCAGGCCGGCCGTTGTCATTGTGACCTCACCGAGAAACTCAAAGTTCTGGCCCTCCGCAGCAGCAGAGCACCGCTGCAGCTGCAGGTTCTGGCCATTGCCGGGCAGGTTTGCAGCCACACAGTAGCCTGGAGGACACAACATGGCAACCGCAAAGAGTAATAAGGACGGTAGTAAGCAAGGTGTTCACGTACGGAAAAGAGGAACGGCTCGGTGGTGGGCGTGGGGACTACGTCCCACACACGGCCTGCCCTCCTTACTTAAGCGACGTGTCGTAACCATACCGTACATCCTCAAATGTTTTGCGCACCTTGAGTTTTGCGCACCCCCGGACCTAGTTTCCGCCCAGACCATATAGATTTGCGCAGGGCCGTTGGTAATTTCTAGGAAATAATTTCTAAACATTTGCGCGGCCCTGTAAGGTACCGCACTTTATTTTGCGCAGCCTCTGTCGGCCACCGCCGCCACGCCACGACCCCGCCGCACCACAACCCCATGGCAAACTGCCGCCAAACACCGTCTCAGCACGCAAACGCAATCAGCACAACACCATAGGCACGCCATACCCGGACCCGCCCCCGCCCCCGTTTTGCGCACCCCCAGAGACACGACATTTTCCAGCAGTTTCCTAAACATTTGCGCAAGCCCGCCACCTTAGTTTTAAGTGCGGGTCCGGCGCCGGTGGATGGATTTTATACCGTAAGCTGGCATGAGCTTTATGGTGAGCATGCAAGTGCGTGCACGCCATCCAGGGCGGCATGCAGTCCAGTATGCTGTACGCAATGCCGAAACATGCCACCATGCATAATAGAACAAGATTCAGCGCAGCTCAAGTTAGCAGCCCTCGCGTAGTGAAGACCCGACTCACGTATCCCTGCTGCGTCCGAGCTATTGGCGCTTGGCACGTCCAGCATGGACTGAAGGGACATCCTGTGTGCAGGTATGTATTGATGAAGGGGTTAGCAAACTGCCGCAGACCTTGACGGCGCTATCTGTCTTGCTCTATCTGTCTGTCTTGCTTGCACAGCCACCGCCTGTACTACGACCAACGTACCCAAACGCGCCCACGACCAGCTTAAACTGCTGCGACACGTCGCTAGCATTGCAAGGTGGCGTTACAATGTCCAGATTGCCTGGGGAGGAGCTGCCCTCGTGGACGATGCCTGGCACGCCCATGCAAAGATCGCCAATGTCGTCATTGGGATCGTCATTGGAGTTGCGGAAGGTGAAGACATCGGCCGCAGAGCCGGCAGCAGCTGCAGCAGGGACGGAATGAAGGGAATGCGGCAGATTCCCGGGGACCATCCACGCCAGCCTTGATCCTTGGCACAGATCACACAAAGGTGCGCTAGTACAGCAGGGCTTTTGCTGGAACGGTGGCTGTAAGTGCCTGGAGTAGCGGCGGCTGGATTGCTGAATAGGACGCTCGCAGCCGAACGTACCCGAGGCAATCCAAACTTGGCTCCCCGCATCATCTGTGCAGGTGTACACTTCTACGGGCTTGGTGATGCTCCATAGGCCCTCCGTGTCGACGCTGTTGGCGGCATGGGCAATGGATACGGAGTATCAGCAACACACAACATGATCCAGGTAGTCAACTCCCTGTACATAGACGAAGCAAAGCGTGTGCTTAAAGTAGAGGAGCTGCAAGTAGGCAGCCATTTTCAGGACGCCACGTACGTTGCACATGCATGCCGCAACCAACGAACACCGGCACAATTAACGCAACACCGCCTGCTATTCGGCCCTGCCAGGCTCCCGCAGTGTGTCAGCTCCGGCAACTAGGAGGTAGGGGGTCTCAGGCAGCACCCACCACAGCACATCAGCGGGATCGGGCATGATGATGCGCATCCTGTACGACCTTCCACCTGCACGCATAGATTGTGTCTTGGACTGATGGCATGGCTCGCGCAACAATGCAGAAGCAAGGCTGCACGCGCATGCGCCAAGAACAAACACATACGGCCAAAATGGGGACGGGCCCCCCGCGCTCCATGCCGGTTACAGCACGCACGCACGGCAGGCGCACCAGTAATTTTGGTGGCTACAGGCGGGCGTGGCGCCCTTGGTGGTGGTGCCGGCGCGTCGGGCGGCAAAGGCAAGCCAGGCGGCTGGGGTGGCAGCGCTGTTCGGTCGGGGTATTGGGGGCAGGCGTAGCGGGCGCGCGCTCAGTCACGTACATACAGGACACTAGGTGATATTTGCAGGGCTGCTGGATGGATAGGCAGGATCCGCACTCTGACTTGGACCCATGTCCAAAGCGATATCGGCCGCAACTTGGTCCGCTAATAATTAAGCAGACGAGCAAGCATTGATCTTACCACCAAAGGTGAAGCTCTGCCGCTGCACGCGCTCCGTCGAGCAGGGCACCAGGAAGAGGTCAGCCTCATTCTTGGCACGCCGAGCAGTGACGCAATATCCTGCGCAGCCCGTCCGGGGACAGCCGGCGAGCACCACATGTATGGATGCCGGGATTGCGCCTCAACTCCCGCCGCGGGTACTAGGAATCTGACACGCCCTCCCACCTAGCAAGTAAGAAGCAGGCAAACAGCCCAGCAGTCGACTAGCCGTATCCCACCCAGCAGCAACAAACCTGGCTCCAATGCCGACTCCAGGGACCACCTGCGGGGATTTCGAATGCGAGGAAGGGGCAGCGAGTACGTAAGCGGCTGGGGGAGCTCCTCAGGGGCGATCACGGGCAACCGACTGCTTTTGCCCTTGGCGGGCAGCAGCTTGCAGCGGGCCTACGTAGAGGCAGTCCGCCACGCACACGCTAAGTACGCTAAGAAGATTGATGTGCCCGCCCGTGTGGCCCATGCATGTGGGGCTCGGGCCACAGCCAGCGGCCCAACAATCGTCTGGACCCGACCGGCACACACCCGGACGCGTCCTCAACAAGCCGAAAGTGCTGGGTTGCGTCGATGGTGTCACATGCTTGCGCCACGACCCTGTGGGCGCGCGGCGAGTTGCCGTCTGCAACGCTGATGATGACGCTCAAGCACAGTTCGCGTTCGTCATAGTCGGTGTTGACAGTTTGAAATGTGAATACGTTGGCGGCACTGGAGTGTGTAACAGCTGCGGGCAGGGGCGGATGGATGCATGGACGGGGCAAGCGGCGATACAGATCAATACGGGCACAGTGATGCGATGGCCGCCGCCGCTTACTTGTGGCAGGGGTGGCAGTGCGGGGATGGCGGCGGGTGCGTGTTGAATGGCGCTACAGTGCTCGCAGCGCCGCAGGGCTCTACTCATTGTCGGCATCATGCTTGATGATCGATGCCAAATCGCACCATCTGCAGTCCAGAGCTGCCACGTCGAGAAACCGTTGCAGCCCATAACCGCAACCGTGTCGCCGGCTGGTTGCGCACTGCAGGCAACCAAGGCAGGTGGGGCCAGCGCGCCGTGGCGTAGGTGAGGCCATGTGGTAGGTCGTTGCAGCTAGCTCGCATGTCCTGCGTATGGACGAAGTCGCGACTGGTGACAGCAAGCGCTTGCGCATGTGCCCTTCGTTAGCTTAAAGCACACAAACAGCTGGGCGGGGCGTGCTTACTTCACTTATGAACGAACGAACAGACAGCGGCTAGCGCACAGCAGCTACAACCCAATGAACGCCAAAAATGGCGAAGCTCGGGGGGACCTTATGACGTCAACAATCAAGTGATTTACTTTTATTGTTTGGGTGGAGCACGTTCATATGCTCGCACATTAGCACACGCCAAGTGGCACGTCTCAGACATACACGCGCGCGCCCGCTGGCATGTGCGCCCGCCAAGGGGCACCGGCAGCCGTGGCACAAACCACGCCATACATGCATACCAGAGGTCGGGGTACTCGGGGTCTGATGACGGCAAGGCCAACTGCAGCGTAAAGGCGCGTCCGGCTGCATGGGATATAATTGGGTTGAATTGTTTGGGCAGCATATGCAATCTCACTCAATTGTAACAAAGGATAAGTGCTGATGCACAACTAACGCGGCACAGGCCGCCGAAAAGTAGTAACCCCAGCCAGGCAAGCCACGTATGCATGCTTTTCAAGCCCAGCAGGCAGCCGCTGCCAGCCAAGACAGCTGCTTCCCCGTGCGAGTCAAAGCAAGGGCCTTGCAAGCTTGCTTGCTCACCGGTGGGCAGGACAGCCGGCGAGCGGGGAGGGCTTGGCGGTGGGGAGGGCGGAATGGCCAGCGCTGCGTGGCAATGGCAGGCAGGCATGGACCCGCCCAAGGGAGATTTGCTTTCCGTCTTGAATTGGCATGGAGCGACGGCTACTGTCCTTTTACACGGGGTGCTCACCAGCAAACATAAAGCCCTGGTCAGATGCGTCTGGATCGCAGGCGAGGTACAAGACCAGGTAGCCATAGCTGTCCCGGGAGATGCAAGCCGGCTGGTCGTAATCTGCAGGGCCGGAGCAGGTGACGGGAGGATTGCAAGGTCAGGTGCATGCGGTTGGGCCGGTCAGGGGTGTTGTGCATGCCGCAACGTGTGGGGTCGAGGAGTGCAAGGAGTGATGGTGTGTGTGCCGTGGGAGTCCTTTCTGTATGCGTCTGCTGATTGCCTGTCGAGAGTTGTTGCGCAGTGACGGGACAGTGTGGGCGCTACATGCGTGCCTCCAATGCAGGTTCGTACGCCAATTGAATACATTCAACGCAGCCCTCGTATCTTCTTCAATTTCTCAATTGGCTTCAAGCCGTGCTCAGGCAATCTGGCTATTGTTTCAATCAGATTGTTGAAATCCGGTCCGTCAGTGTTGAAAATCTCAACGTCATGGCATTGAGTTTTGATACGTCGCCGGGTCGATCCAATTGAGTTTGGGGGCCACGGCTGGGGAACGTTCAACGCCATGCATTAAAAAATAGGGGATCAGCCGCCACGGAAGCCAATCAGGTCATTCACTTCGGCTAAGGAAGATACGAGGGCTGATTCAACGAACAGGTAAAGCAGTCCGTCAGCAGGCTTCATGCCCCTGCCCACCTAATAAACTATTAGCACATAACACAGGGTTACCTGTCATAGCCAAGCTGGACTCAAGCGACCACCTGCAAGCCGTCGCAAATTACATCGGGCAGAAACCGCGTTGGCAAGCGCTACCGTGGCCCGTCTGCGTATGTCGCTGACATGATGACATGTGTCAGGCGGGCGGGGTGCACACTCATGGGCCATCCCAGGTCAGCCACATCAGAATCCCATCTGTTCTAGCTAATACGCGTTCTCTACTAATGAGAACAACACTGTGAGCGATCTATTAGATTAATAATGACAGCACACGCCTTGTAAGTTGTTGCAACGAGAAATTGCAACGAAAAATAAATTGGCTCTGCATCCACATGCGGCGCTGCATCTCCATCTCGCAGGCATGCGCTGTGGCCGTGGAGATGCATGCGTGCCTTTTTATCTATCCGTACCCTGCAGAGGCGTGGTCCTGCAGCAGAAAATGCTGCCCTTCATCGCTGGCGTCGCATTCGAGCATGGTGGCATGCGCGAAGCCGTAGTCATTCATACCCGTGCCCAAGCACAGCCCGTCAAGGGCGCTGCGGAAGCTAAACACGCTGGCACCGGCTCCTGCAATGGCTGCGGGGTGAGCGTGAGGCACCAATGGGACGACAAATGGCTGCAATTAATGTGCACAACGCAAAGCAATCTGACAGGCTAACTCGGTGCTCAAGTGGCGATGCTGGCGCCGACACGCACATGCGGCCTGCCTTGCAGCGCCAAGGGATTTGCTTGAGTACAATGATACGCTACGGCTGGACACTCTGATCTATCAGAGGGTATGTACTAGTCCCACACATGCATCATGTATATATGTATGCCCACCGTGTGTGGTCCACCGCTGGGTGCTGAGCTCCTCATCGCAATCCTCTATGGACACCAGAGGGACCTCCATGTTGTAAGTTACGAAGTTGCCCGAGTCCACGCTATGCGCACATGCGTGAGGTAGTGGGGGTGGGCAGCAAGTAAGCGCCAAGGACCTCGCGCCAGCCCAGCCCAGCTGTCGCATGGTGCAGCTAGCTCATGTAGATAGGCACCATCGCAAGCAGCCGCCCCGCATCACAAGCATATATATGGCACACGATCGTGAATGCATACCCACGCCCAGCCGCAAAAACAAAGCAACCTGCTGCTGCATATGCAGGTGCGCAGGCGCCGCCAAGCTAGCCCAGCACCCACCATTTGTCCCCCGCATCTTGTGCAGCGATGCGAATCTGGTAGGTAACCCCGTCTGCGGATCCATTGAATGGTCCGTTGACGTCAGGGTGCCGTTGGTGCCGCATGTATGGCATAGCCTTTCCTTAACACATGGCTAGTGGTGGAGGATTCATACCGGCGCGTCGCATGCTATGCTGTCGGTTCTTATATATCATTATGATCTTATTTATTTTCATCTTTATCATATAAGAATATTATAATTATCGTCGCATGCCATGCTGTCGGTTGTCATGGCGAGGGTTTGACTGCCTCACCAGTAGGCGTCACGGCTGGGGGGCGAGGTGGGCGCGGAGGGCGAGGAGGCTGGGCCGGCCCGTCGTCTGTGGATTATGTGGATGCAGGGGACACACGCTCAGTCAGCCGCTTGATGACGACGAGTGCCGCATACCGTATGCATGCATGCATGCATGCGGCAAATCCAAGCTCGTGGCACGTGTGTATGCTTTCATGCGTAGTATGCATACGTGTCGGTGGCAGATTTCATGTAGAGGAAGCAGCATGGAGTGCCAGGTGTGTGGGTACGTTTAGGGTCGTGTGCATGCCATAGAGAGCGAATCATCAGGCCTAACTAACATCATAGTCAATTAAAAAAAAGTCAAAAATACCAACGGGTGCTGGTTAAGATGCAGAGGCCGGTCGACAAGGTTTGATTGGTGTCAAGTAATTGAACCGCTGTGCTCATCGCCCGCCATGGGTTGATCGCTTTGCTGTTGCCGGGTGTGCCTCCCAACATAGGCCGGACGTGAGTTGGGGCCGGGCCTTGCTCTCTGACAGGGTAGGTGCTGCCGGCGTTCGTGTTGGACCCCGATGGGGCTAGGGGCATTGGGGTTCACCTCTTGTTGATGGGTATGTATTCCGCACCATGCCGCACCGTGCACCTGCTACCTAGGCCAGGCGACCAATGCGCGCTCTGGTTGGTCTGACACCCTGGATCCGGCCCTGCGACCGTTGCCCGTCCTGATTTACCAGAACCGCACCGCTGTCCGGCCGCTTCACCCATGGCATGCGTGGGTGGCTGGATCGGTCAGGAGCGCGGCCTTGGGACATCAAGGGCCTGACTGATGGCCCTATCGGTCCGGGGAATCAGTTAGCATCCTTGGCAACGTGAGCTTGCAACATCAAAATGCTGAATACGCTGATCCTTATAACACCACCTGACCATCGGGTGCGTGGTTCCACTGCAAGTACCGAGCACAAGGGTTCTTGCAGGTAACCCACATGATGAGATCGGTGCGAGCCCTGGAGCGAGTGGGCTGCATTTGCTGGTCGCAAGGAGCGCAAGCCCCACACGGCATCCCCTGATGGCCGGTGGCTACTGGAGCACAGCAGAAATAAAAATAGAGATAGAGCTAAAGCGGGCTTGACCCCCTTTTTCAAAGGGGGTAGGGCCGGAGCCCCCTACGCGCCCTGTCCCCCTGGAGCACAGCACCAGGATGAGCTAGAGGAGCTGTGGCACGATGTGCATTAATTGCTTGCGACATGCCGCATTTCACAATTGAATGCAAGGTTCTGCCCCGTAGTTTTCTAGTTGATTAGAGCAGCCTTACCTTGTTGAAGGCGACGGCTGGCGTCATGGGCCTTATTATTGCTGTCGAAATCTACAAGCACACCAGGTAGGTAATGGGTTGGTGAGCGGCAGTGACAGGGTCCGCGGCGAGAAACCCGCAGTTATGTCGTTCACTTCATGGGTTGAGATGCAGCAGGGCCGCAACAGAGTCATGTGCGGGTCCGCTCCCAGGGGCGGTCGTTTTCACACCGCGCAATGCGCAGCTGTGAGGTGTGCATGTGTGTGCTCATGGGTGAACTTTCGTTGGCGGCACACCCATGCATCCCGTGCTATCTGCCTTTACATAGACCAGTCGTTGGGCTGTGTACCGACCACCGCAGCTCTGCCACGAATATGGCATGCTAGCCTGAGCCGGCGCAGGTCACCTCGGGGAAGTAGATAAGGTAATTCACAATCGCTCCTAGATTTTATTTAATGAAGTTGTACCCTTCCATGACATCAATCGTTGCCCCTCGGCCCCCCACACAACCCGCCGGCAATGCACCTCTACGCCCTATACGCCCCGTCCGTGGATTACAACCTGGCGTCACCGCCGCTTCCCTGGACTGAGGCGATCGGCCTCTAGGGAAGTATTGTAGGGCCACCGCTCCATGTATGTCCATGGGAAGGGGCCCCACCCTTGCTTTTCCGCACTAGCTTGGCACCATTTGCATCACCCAGCAGCCTCGCAGCCCCCCTAAGCAGCATAACGCACCTGTTTCATGAATTTCACGCAAGTCAGCGGAAGCTGCGCCTGTGGAGCGTACAGACGACCGCCGGTCGGTATGTTGAGGTATTGTATGTGCAGCTTCAGCGCAACAGCAGCTGGCACGAAGGGGTGCAGGCAGCGGGAACGCCCGGGGGTACTTGTGTGATGTAACGGCATTCTAGCAGTGCTGTGATATGATGTAAGGTAAGCACATTGGGAGTTCGATCGCGACGCGTTGATGATGAGTCGCTAGGCGGAAACTGACGCACCAACACTTGCAGAACCTCTCAGTGACGCAGCCACTGTAGTGGCCAGCCCGGCGATGACGAGGAAGGCCAGGGCGGGGCAGCCCCGCCGGTGGTTGTTGCGGACAGGCGACTGCATTATTTGCAGCAACGCAGCACTTGGCAGTAACAATCACCAAGCCATTATCTATTCTACTTGAAATTGTGACGTCATGCCCTTGGGAAAGGGCGAAGTTCATTGCAATGGTAACCAGGGCCGAATGGCGGGCGCGCGGCGCGGGGGCGGGACGAAGCGACAAGGAACTGAGAGCGACGATCTCCCGCAAAACATACATTCATGCAGCAGGGTACCTCATATCACGGCATATGGCCACGTACGCAGCCGGTGGCTGGTTGTTTATAGGTGGAAGTAAGGCCCCGCCGTGAGCAGTAATAACAGCGAGGATGGACGACATGCAGTAAAGAACATCCTTGTGTTCGAAAAAGGGGTGGTCCAGTGGCACGGCATCCCACCCACGCAGTGGCAAGGGCCGCTATAGAAATTCCCTCAACTTGGGCTCCAATGCGCCGCGCGGCCGCTGGCGGCCCGCCGGTTGTGCCCAGGACCCTGCGGCCGAGCCTGGTACATACAGCAGCTGGCGACCCTGATCTAGGGCGGCCATGGCGGCTAGGCACACAACGCCCCAGGCGGGCTGCCGCACGCCCCCCTTCACACACCACAGGGCCGTGCACCCGAACACCTGCAGCTTGGCGCCCGCGGCGTGCTGCCGTGTGTAGATGTGTCTGGAAGCCGACACGCGTGCGCTTGGAGGCGCAGCGTTGCGCCGTGTCCCCGGCGGTGGTCTTTGTGTCCGTCAGCACAATAATGTGCGGATCTGTACGGCTAACCTCGTGCTGCACGGCTTCCCTGTTGGCGTACAGGCCTCGGACGTTCAGGGTGGCCACACGCAGGTGCCCGGTGTGGGGGCGGTCTGGCCGGTTGGGCGTGTGCGGCTGGCGCCGTGACGGCTTGGGTTTGTTGCGCCCACTGTTGTCATTGTGCGCCCGCCGGGGGCGCCCATGCGGCTTTCAGTGTTGTCTGTTTTGATTTCTTGGCAACCGTCTGCGCTGGAGCGTCGTCGTGCTGTGCCTCGCTGCGGCGCGCATATGCTCGCGGGGCGGGGGCCGGCTGCGCTGCGGCAGGGGTATGCCTTGCAGTTGGTGTTGTAGGGGCCGCCGGACGTGGCTGGTGCGGTGCCGGCGGTGGGCCGGCCACGGTGGCCCCTGCGGCCTCCCGTGCCCGTCGCAGCTGCCTCCTCTCGCGTTGCGTGCGAGGGGGGGCCGCGGCGCGCCGGTTTGTCTCGCCTGTGGGGGGGCGGTCCTGTTGCGCTTGGGCTGTTGTGTTGGGACTTTCCAGCGCGGCCCCAGGCGGGGTGTGCGCCTGTCGGTTGACCGCAGCAGTGGCCGGCAGCTGCAATGCCTTCGGCGCCTGCTGCTGCCATCCTGCCGGTGGGCCTATGCCACGCAGGTCGATAGGCAGGGGTGGCTAGGATGTCGCGCCGTTGCAGGGTCAGCACTGCGCCGCGGAGCCTACCCCAGTGTGCTGTCGTGTGGAGCTCAGTGGGCGCGTTGCAGAGGCTGTCGTGGTGCAGCCACCGCCGCCCCTCGCGGTATGACAGGGCGGTGGCGTGCCCGGTGCTGCCCACGCCCTGCCCTTCGACTAAAACTCGCCCCCACGGGGTTGTGGCTGCGTGGCTCTGCAGGTTGGCGCGGATGTTGGCACCCCCGCTTCGGGGGTCTATTGTGTAACCTGTGTCGACGATTGCCAGCGCGCGCGCTTCATGTCGTCGCTGGGGGTTATGCACGGGGCGTCCCAGCACATCACCATGTTCAGTACGTACGGCACGTAGTGCCCCTATGCCGGGTTAAAACCCGAGACCCATGCCGTGTGGGCCCGGTAGGCTGCTGCGCAGGCAGCGCTGCTGTTGTCGGCCGCCTACCTCCAGACGTGAACACCTGGCGCGGGTTGAGCTGGGTTTAGCCACGCTGGCAGGGCTCAGGGGGGTGGTAGAAGTGTGGAATTTAGAACCCATGCTTCCAAAACTTTAGTATAAAACATGGCAATCCTTATAAACATTTTCAAAGAGAAACGGTGCAAGAGATACAAAGAAATGAGGTCTAGATGGGTTGCCACGGGAAGATGCAGGGCCAGAGGTGCCGGCACGACGCACGCGAGGTAGGGGGCGGGCTGGAGAAGCGGCTGATGTGCGGACGACGGCAGGTAGCTTAGGAATGGCCTGCGGCCGGGGTATGCGCTTCTGGCGATGCCGGGCTTTGGGGGTGCGGCCAGGCGGTGGGTGCGCGGCCGGGCGGTGGGTTGTTGGATGGCAATTCAGTGTGAACGCATGAACGTATAGAAAAGGTTGAGGAGAAACGAGCAGTGCAACTATCGTTACATTTTGCGCACGGGAAGGTCATATAAGGCAGCGCCATACAGAGCACGCTGCCGTACAGTCAGGTCGGCAATCGGTCCCGTCCCCTCCGGAGGTTTTGGAGCATGCGGTCTAGAGCTTTATTTTGTTTGTGCTGGCCGCCAACGTTAATTTCATGATGTGCCGGGCCCACCCTGGCACAAACTCTTGGCAATTGATGATTGCATGTCCGTCGAGCTGAATCCTTGCTAGCTCCCTGCTGCTGCCATGTCAGGAAGGCCATGCCTGAACGAACCCCGCCCACAGCAGGCCGCTGCATGCGCTATCTATCCCAATAGTCGGGCACATAGCTCTTCATACAGCCAGCCACGTGTGGGGCGCATTACCGCATCCTGCTGGCTCTAGCACCACAACCAAGCAACACCAGCATCCCGGCCGACCTGCCTGTGTACACCCGACACCCTTGCGCGCAGCTAAGCCAGTGTGCCACCTCCCTGTGATGACATTCGCAAGACGACACCAGTAGTACGTTGCGCCAGCCACTACGTGCAGTAGCACCAGCAGTGCCGCCACGCGCAGGCCGCGGCTCGCCGCCACCCACGTCACTCCGTCACACTGCATCCTATGTCCTGTGAGCCTTTGTCCGCATCGCACTACTGCTGCGTGGCCGCATGCAAGCCGCTGGCACACCCGGCCTCGCCTGCGCGCCTGTCTCATGGTGAAGTTGAAATAGAAACAAAGGTTCAGCGGGCTTGGCCCGCCGTGATTTAAGGAGGCCCGTCGCATGGTGCCTTGCACCTGTATGTGCCTTGCACCTGGGCACCTACGCTGTGGCCCAGCCATGTCATCATGAGGGGCGACGGGCGGGCGGCGGCTTGCGAAGGAGAATCCGGTGCAGCCCCTTGCGTGGCGGCGGCATCGCGCGCCGTGAGGGTGATGGCCCTGTCGACAGAGGAGGAGGCGATGCCGATGGCCCTCCACCTGCTGCGGGAATATGTGTGGGCACATCGCAGCTGGTGTTGTGTGGTGCCTGAAGCAACGCAGCCCGGACACTTCTGCAGCATGTAACATCGCCCTGGTCCATCCTCATGCACGGCTATGCGCTGCAAGCAGGGGCTGCCACGCACTGTCCTCACCCAGCGCCACGAAGCGTTGGAGGCTGCTTCCGTCGTCGCACTGCAGCAAGGCCAGGTCGTTGTAGTCTTCATAGTCCGAGTCCATGCCGCGATACGTGACGCAGAAGTCTGTGCGGGCGGGCGGCACGGCATGCGGGGCAGCGAGGTACCATGCAGGGCAGGTCGCCGTATGTACTTGGGAGGGAAGCGCCTTGCGGAGTGCCGTGCATGCTGCACATGTACTGGGATGACCAGCAGGCAGGCAGGGGCGCCCTGCATTTACGCCATAGGTAGGCTTTGACGCAGAAGTGTGGCGCACGGGTGCGTTCTGTGGCGTTCGGACCGGCTTTCCGCTGAGCACAGGTGGATTGCATGCAGCAGGTCTTGCTTAAGGGCGCCATCGCTCAGCCGAGCCTCACAAGCGATGCATGTGGCGGGGCGGGTGGCTTCGTTGGATTGATGTGCGGGTACATTCTCAATTACACGGGCTGGAGGCACCGCCCAAGTGCGACATCTATCTACCTAATTCTTTTGTGGAATAATGCCGCCACTCGCTCGGCCCACCTCGGTATCGGACAGACAGCAGCGACAGCCTGTGTGCGGGTGTGCAGGTACAAGCGGCATGCGTGTCATGTATGGTACAGCTTGGACAAACAGGCCGCGAAACTTAAGATGCATGGGCTTCCATGGTGCGTGTCGGGCAAGCGGCGAGTATGCCTTGCGCCAATGCATACATCTGGACGGAGCCGGCCAGACCCTGCAGAGCCGTCATCTACATGCCCGTGGCCGCTGCACTCGCGCTACCCACCCAAGCTCGTCTTGTACAACTCGGAACTGCTGTCCGTCATACTGCATGTCGCAGGCGTCCGTCACCATGATCAGTGAGCTGCTTGCAAGGCAGAGGCCGCTGTGGGAGTTGCGGAACACGAAGACATCGTCGGCAGAGCCTGCGACAGCTGTCAGGGCGGGAATGCGAGGGGAGAGAGAAAGAAGGGGCACCGGGCAACAGCGGCTATAATAACCAAAGTGGAAAATGAGAGAACGGGAATGCGGCATGATGATGGGTTGTGCACCCCAGCCAGCCACTCGCCAGCTCACCCTCTGCGGTCCAGGACTGGATCGCGGATGCCCAATTGCACACGGCGACCTCTACAGGGTTGTAAGACTCGACAGGGGGCAGCTCCATGCCCATGCTGTGGGGCAGCAGTACATGCACGAGGGGCAGCAAAACATGGCACATCATGTTGCAGCAGGCGAAACCCGTCTCTGGAGTTGATGTCGGAACGCAACGCAAAGCAAGCAAGTCCTCAAGCGTGCACACGCGCACACATACACAGGCAGGTGCGGCTGGCTGCTGCTGCTGCTGGGATAAAGTATATGCGCACCCAGCAGGCACGCGCAATCCATGGTCGCACATGCAGGTAAGTGTGTGGCAGCTGTGGCAGCAGCTGTGGTAGCTGCCTGTGGAGCAGCAGCTATATGCTGTTGCCACAGCGGCATGCTATGACCCCTCCCGATGGAGCACCCACCAGAGACTGTTATCGGTGTCCGCGTCCAAGACCACGCGGATCATGAAGGCGGTCCCACCTGTGTATTGAGAGATTCGTACACACCGCAAACAGGGCCAGATTTTGGCTAAAGAGGAGCGCGCCGTCCGTCTTGTCAACAACGACTACATATGTATGTACATATATATATACGCTCAACGACTGGGGCACACATACTCGCCGGTCGACGTCTATCTTGTTTCACCGCGCACGCACCCATGGGCACAATGTCGGGGCTGGCTGGGGGCTGGGGCGTGTCCGGTGGTGGCGGCGGCGGGGCCGGGGCACCCGGCACTTCGGGCGGACCCATTGGCGGAAAGGCAGTGTCTGTGCACGGGCGGGGCACGCAGGGCAGGGGCAGTCAGCCGCATGGGGCGTGAGCCCGCATTGCATTGGAAAGGCAACCTTCCTGGCTTGTCACTACGCGCACGGCATCAGGGCCCGCACAGCAGCCGACTCCGCACCAATGAACATGAAGCTCTGGCCTTGCACGCGCTCCTCTGAGCACTGCTGCAGCACCAGGACGTACGTGGTCGTGTAGTCTTCCGGGCCGCCACTGGCCACACAGTACTCTGCCGGCATGGCATGGGGCCACCGGGCAGGGATCAGCGCGCTGCTGATTGCAAATGCATAGGGGCATGTAGAGTCCGGCTGCCCCCCTGATGACGGATGTGTTCAAGTCCGCCACGGTCTTTGCCTGCGGCCCTGCAGCACCTTGCGATGGCCGGCGTCAGTCCGCCCGTGCGTCCCTTGCTGCTCTTGCTGCTCCGGCCGTGTGAGCGAGGGCCCCGCCGCACCCCATCCCTCACTCGCCCGCACCTGGCTGTGCTGCCGACTGCAGAGACCACCTGTGTGAGCACATGGCCACGTGAGCACGTGGCCACGTGAGCACATGGCCACGTGGGCAGATGAGGGAAATAGAAATGAGCGTCTTGCAAGTGCGTGCCGTGGTTGGGTACCAGGGGAAGTTGCCCTACGTCGGGGACCGCTTGCTTAGGTGGGATAGACCCAAGCAACCCTCACAGCGAGCCGTGCTTGGCATGAGCCACGTACCCGACAGCGTCCACCAGCATTCTGAAATGCTGCGAGGCGTCCCTATCGTCGCAGTCGAGCATCACAACCCGGGTGTTGCCTACGGTGCCCAAGCACTGGCTGCCGTGGGCGTGGCGGAATGTAAACACGCCGGCGGAAGCTCCGGCCACGGCTGCAAGGGGGATGTGGGATGAGGCAGCGGGGTTCGTTGATGGGGCTGGGGGCAGGACACGGCGGCCTCGGGCGGGCGGACCTCGGCACTGTGCTGCTCTCACACGGCAAGGCAATGTGATGCTGTTGTCCCACTCCCTCATTGCACAGACCCGGAGGCAGCCATAACGTGGATCCAACCACGGACCCAGCAGGGTGGATGGGCTGCAGGGCCGCATCATCTCGCCAGCTACAGCATCTGCTGCTGTGATTTTACTCGCTGGCACCCACCCTGCGCAGTCCACATCTGGTTGGGGCCCATCCAGCAGGAGTACAGCTCCACCAAGCGGTCCAACGGCCCCACGTCGTCGTCGTAGTTGCTGTCAAAAAGTGGCGACATACTGCAACACACAATGATGCAGCATCCGAGGCGGGCATGAGCACATTTGGCTAGCGCTAACGGCATGCCGGCAACGCCTGCATGCGCCTCTGTAGCACCCACAGCCACGGGCGGCATGCGCATACCCATACCCGCCTAACCCGCCCGCGTGTGTGCACATGTGTGCATACCGCCACTCTAGGTAAGCACCACATGCCTTCCATGTGCATCACCAGAAGAGAAGCTTTACTGTTCAGGCTATCCAGTGGGCAGAGAGGACCGTGGCCTTGCGTACGTCTCTGCGCGCTCTGGCATTGAGGTAATTGAGGGCACGCACCACATCTCGGGGACCTCGGGGTCGGGTGAGGTGATGATGCGGACCTGGTAGACGAGCCCATCTGCGCGAGCGAGCGGCAGGGCAGAGCGGTTCGCGATTGCTTGCGTGATTCATGGCGCATGCTGACCACATCTGTGATCGGGTCCCACCGCCACTAAACTGATGGGCCAGGCAAACAAGCGACGGGGCCCCCGTACCCGTGGGCAGGATGGCTGGTGGGCGTGGTGGGCGTGGCGGTGGGCTTGGCGGAGGGGCCGGGCTGGGCGGTTGGGCAGGAGGCGCCGCTATGCCTGCATGGCGATCACGAACAAATGGGTAGGCCGGGGTTGCAACAGTGTGAGGGCATGGATGACGACGACGGTCCCGGCCAACTGGGGTGAGTGGCCCAGCTCTATCCGCGTTAGCGGTGGCCGCTGTGTCTGCAGCAGCACGCCTTGGCACGAACAGCATGCAGCGGCTCACCAATAAAAGCAAAGCTCTGGTAGCCCAGGAGAGAGGCATCCAAGCAGTCCAGTAGCAAGATGCTGCTGAACTGGGACGCGGTGACACACTTTTCTGCGGCGGTATGGTTTGTGGGGTGCGCGGCACACAACATGTACGGCAGGCAGGCAGCGGCGGTACATGTGCAAGCTGTGGGGTCACGGGGTAGGTATGCGGAGCATGGGAACGCCCCACGCCCATGCCATCCACACATCCACCACCCAGTGCTGCGACGCTGCTGTGTACCCAGAGCCACGTAGGACGTGGGGCTGTGTTCGCGACACCGCTGCGAGGCACAAGCAGCCCCCATTGCCACGCCCGGGCACATGGAATGCTGCTCGCACCGTGCGCAAAGGGAGGCTTGGTGGCAGCCGCTAGCTGACGCTGCCACCGCCAGGGAGGATCTGAATGCCGCACCGACCGTCCACCGACACCCGCCCTTCTAGCACCCTTGCATCCGACACCCGAGCACACGGCCACCCTTGCGTTGCCCCACCCGGCCACATGGACGACTTGAGCAGCCACCTGCACGCGCAAGCGGGGCAGGTAACGGACGCATGCATTGATACGGTGAGAACGATGTGCCATGTTGATTGGGCGAAAGCATGGCAGCAGCCTACCTGCAGATCGTGTGCAGGCATAGCTGTGAATCCCCATGTGTAAGCTTACCCGCCGGCGCTATCGTCGAACAGCATAAACTGCTGCGCCTCATCGCTCGCGTCGCAATCGAGCAACATGCCATATATGTCTCCGTATGCAAGTTCGGCGCTGAGGCACTGCTGTGCGGCGTGGTTGACGAACCGAAATGGCCCAGCCACGGAGCCTGCGTCCATTGCCAACATCAATAATTATTAGCGGTAATTAGCAAATGCACACATGGGGCCGGGATGAACCCACGCCACGTTGCTTGGCGGCAGCAGCACACCAAACTGCATGCCATCTCGATCGCACGCCATGGATGCTCACCCATCACGCCCCAGCCCTGCTGCGGCGACTCTTCGCATTCCTTCACGACTGCGTCCACCGACCAGCTCTCGTACTGGCTCAAACTGTAATCATGAAAGCATGCACGGGCGACGATGCAAGGGGCGAACTGTGCGCACTTCGGACAGCACAGCTTGCTGATTGATGGGGGGCTGCCGCCTGCGCCCATGCGAAGCGGGTTGCAGCAACGGGGACGCAGCTAATAGCGCTAAGCGCTCTATGATGTGCTTCACTGCGTCAGCAGCGCTCACCACAGCTCTGAGGGCCCGGTAATCATCTTGATCTTGTAGTTTAGGCCATCTGTGGCATGCCATTAGGAAGCAGCGTTGAAATACGGCATCATGTACGACAAGGTAGGCACACGGCAGGCAACCTGCTGCGCTAGCTGTGACAAGGGCCGACGCTGCTGATGTGGCATGGACCAAGCTGCCGAGTGGCACTGGATGCGGCAGCAGGTCTAAGTGCGCCCCCCCTTGCGTGCGCCCAGCCACAGCACCCGAAACAAAAGGTCCATACGTACCAGTGGGCGTGACGAGCGGCGAGCTGGGCGGCTGTGGCGGCGGCGCCGCCCATGCTGCAGGGACCGGGGAGGGCAGGGGGCATGCAAAGCCGCCATATGACATGCTGCTGTTGCCACACGTAATTACGGTATTTATGGCAGGCATCATAAAATTACATGCAACATAACATGGCACCACGGTGTCATGAATCAACTAATCTCCGCCGGCCCAGGCCCCAACCAGTTCACAGCCTCACCAACAACCATGAAGCTGCTGGGTGAGGCCGTGCAGTCGCTCATGTAGGTGTAGTTCATCCAGTGTGCCGTGACGCATCTCCCTACATGGGCGGGCGGCAGTGGAGCAGGCGGTCGCGAAGGGCCCGGCACGGACACCTGGTTGGCACTAATACCATGGACGTACTGGCTGACGATGGCGGGGGCGCCGTCAGCCACCGCCACACGGGCACAGCAGCAGCTGAGCACAGGTAGGCCAGCAGCGCACAACCAGCCCGCATCCTTCACTGGGGTTGCTCGACATCCCTAACCAGGCTGGTTAGGTTGCTTGACATCCCTGACCAGGCAGGGTAGGTTGCTCGACAGTCCTGCGTGACTAGTGTTGTGCTGACATATATCTGCCATCGTGCGTACTGCGTACCACTACATATGTATAGATCCCCCGCCGCCCTATCCCTGACGGCCTCACCTGGATCCTGGACGGACTGCAAATGCCACCTGTGTCCGTACAGCAGCGACAAGCGAGGGCGCAGTAGACAAGAGCGCTCAGCAGGAATTGCTTCCGCACATGTAGCGCATGGATGGGTATGTACGAATGTGCCCCGCGCGCGCGCAAGCCACCACCTCGAGCGTCGTCACACGCACTAAACAGTACAGCAGCAGAGGCGGCTCCACGTACTCCGCACCACCAGCACCACACGCCGTGCGTGCCGTGCTGCGCCTACCTACCCGGCAGGCTCCTGCTCCAGCAGCTGAAACCACTGCGACTCGTCGCGTTCATCGCACGCCAGCAGCATCACGCGCGTGCTGGTCTGGTAATCAGCAGCGTCGTCGTCCACCTTGGCGCCGGCGCAGAAGCGGCGGTTGCGACTGCTGCGGAATATGAACGCGCCCGGGCCCAAGCCCGGAATGGCTGCAAGCAGGGCAGGGGTACAATGCATTTGACGGCAGCAGCAGGTGTTCATTCGTGCAGTGGCTTTGCTTGCAAGTGAGCGTGGGGCGCTGCGTTCGTGCAGCAGGCTAGCGTGTGTGTGGAGTGTGGATGCGTAACCTGGGGCGCGCAGCCATGCCCGCAGTAGCGCCTTGCTGGTACCGCGCCGCTCACCCTCCGGGATCCACAGCTGGCCCGGCGACCCCGCGTCGCAGGGCAGCACGTCCACGGCCTTCTCCACGTAGCCGGGGCGCTGCCCTGGGTCCAGGCTGCGTGGCCGAAGCAGCACGAGGGGGAGGGCGCTTGCACAGTGGCATGCAAGCAGTTGCCGCCCAAGAAGCGACCGCGGCAATGCAAAGCAAGGGGCGCGCCGGCGGCATGAATCAGAGAGGAAGCGCAGCAGCATATCCATACGCACGCACGCACGCCCACCACAGCGCCCTGTCCGGTTGGTCCTCATCATCCGATGGCTCGGATATCAGCTGGATCGTGTAGCTCAGCCCAGCTGCACATCCACAAAGGGAGGGACGGAGCAAGGCAAGCACAAGCAGCCGTGCGTGCACTAGGTGCGCGCGTGAAGGTGTCCGGCCCAGCCCCGCTAGTAATATAGACAGTTCTTGACATGCTCTTGCTAGCCATAGCGAGCTTTCATGCGTGCCCCATGTGCCCATTGCTTGATTGATGTGCACACGCAGGGGCTGCTTTGGGCTGCTGGGGCTGCCGGCTGCAGCGGTGCACATGTGCGCGGCAGCACGGCGCTACCAGGGGCTGTTCCCGAGGACGGCGGTGTTCAAGAGTGTTCCAGGATATCGTACCCTTGACTAAGCCGTTGGTGGAAAGCATAGATCGGGTGGCATGGGGAGCTGGGTCGCTGGCTTCTGCGGGGCAGGGAAGGGAGCGAGGCGCGCGTGACCCATCGAGGAAGGGAGGTGCAAGCCGATGCGGCCGGTTCAGCAGAGCTATGCTCCTGTGTCGTGCACAGGCATACCTTGCCCGCTCAGGTAGCGCCGTGCTGCGGATGACAACTCTGCCGGTAACAACGCGTTGGGATGGGGCGGGCGGGGCGCGCGGCAAGGTAAGGTTGGCGGGAAGATACACGTAAGTAACTGCGGTCGTCTACACGAGGTTCTCTGCAATGCGCTAGCTTCTCTGATCGCTAAGACGACATGCTCTGTCTACATGTGTGAGTCTGCGACGCGCAAATAGAAACACCATCTTCTCACCAACGCCCGCAGCACCTTGCAAAGACGCAGTTGCAGAAGCTGTCAAGCTTAAGACCATAATAAAGGCTACGCGAAGGTAAGCTCGGCGCATGCTGCAATTGCAAGTCGTCGATTGCAGCTGCGGCGTGGCCAAGCGTAGCCTAATAAACCACGCCATCGTGAGCTACTATACACAGACGTTGATGTCTGGCGGGTTTGAGTTACCATGAGTTACGCGTGGATCCGCGCTGGAACCTGCACGGAAGCCGCGCCCCTGCTGGCCCAGGCTGGACCCCATACCACACGTCCAGGACTCCACCCCTGGCCCAGACTGCATCCGAGCCCCTTTGCCAGCTGCTCTATGGACCACGGCCTGCCACACAACGGTAGGTCGCGGCCAGGCCACATCCCCCCAACAGCCCCACAGAGCCACAGTGACACGGTGAGCGGGTCGACTACGAGCAACACGATGTGTCCGGGGCGGCCCGCAAATTCAACCTGATGAACTTTGGCAAACGTTCATGCCTCCTTTGGATGGCGCAACCGGCAAAAACAATCAGATGCGGCCGCAGCCGCACAGCAGTCAAGCAACCGCATTGGAGCGAGGCCGCCGCTGGCTGGCCTGGCAACGGCTCATGGGAGGTGGTGGTGCTGATGTATGGCAGCGGCGGCCATGGGCTCCTGCGTGGAAGCCTGTCGGCGGCAGCGGTCGTGGCAGCGGTAGCGGCCCTGCCTGGGGGGGCTGCGTGGCAGACGGCTGGGCTGCGGTGGCGGTGCGTGGCAGCGGTGCGTGCTGAGTTTGATGGGTGCAGATAGATGCATGGGCCGGCCGCGATGGAGGCACGTCACATCGCCATTGCATGTTGCTAGGCAGGCGCCGGCCCAGGCCAGCGATCATATGCCTGGCTCCCTCAGTTAGCATGGCTGCCCCTCGCAAACACGACTTCATTCAGCTGCGTGCCAGAACACAGCGTGCACGTAGCACCAGCAGGCAGGCCACCAGCTGCCGCAGTAAATGTCTGAATGGCGCTGAACCGCATCCATCCCCAGCCCATACGATCCGCAGCGCTCCACGCATATGTTTGCTGGCGCAAAGAACGGCGTGCCCAGCAGTGCACAGCAACCTTGCGGCGGCGGAAGCACCTATAGTTACGCGCCTTAGGTCGCGGCCGAACCTTGCTTGATGCGAGCATACAGCAGCCACGATCGAAGGCCGCTGGCACCATCCAACCCGCTACGCTAGTCGTTGTAAGCGCACCCTTAAGCTCGCGTCCCTCCGCCGTCCGCTGCGTGCGTTCACACTCTATATCCCACCCCCTCGCTCCTGGACACTGCGGATGTTCTTAGCCGCTCTAGGCGGGGCGCCGGCCGGGCGGCGGCCTGCGCAGGAAGATGCGCCGGCGCGGTGGCGGGTTTGCGTGGCGCGATGGCGATGGCCGTGTCGATGGAGGTGGGGGCGCCGCAGGAGGCTCTACGCCTGCCGTGGGGAGGGTGCGGTGGGTTTCATGTCAAGCGGTGCAGCCAGGCAGCGTGCCTGCAGGCGATTCATGGCGGCGCAGTCGAGGCCATGCAGTGAAACCGCAATCCCCCTGCAGGTCGCAGGTTGCCATTTCTGCAGGCGAACGCTATTGCAGGGACCGACCGCCAAGCCTTATGCGCCTCTGCTGCTCACCCAGTAGCGTGAAGCTCTGCAGTAGGCCCGCGTCGCACGGCTGCAGTACCAGGTCGTTGGGGTCATCGAAGGCCGCGTCCCTTCCTAGGTAGGTGACGCAGTAGCCTGAGCGGGCGGCCAAACACGTACGGGCGTGTCGGTGTGCGCCAACACACGGCTGGGTGGGTGGGCTTGGCATCGAAGACGACGCGGCCCTGCTGTGCAGTCGGCTGTATGTGCCACGTCAAGGGGGCGGCTGCTGTGCACAATCCTTCCGGATGGGAGGGGAGGAGGCCGCAGCCGCCCCAAGTATGCTGCGGCGCCGCACGCCGGCGGGCCCCCCGCCGTGCCGATGCTAGATAGGGCATATGCCTAATCCACGTACACACCTGGGTACCGGACGGACCCTAGCGCCATCCTGTTGCGTGTTGGGCCGGGGTCGGATGGGGGCGTGCGAGGGAGGCAGGGCCCACGATGTACGTACATGGGAGCTTCATCGCATGCATGCACGAGACAGGCACGCTGCTGAACGGTGCAGACGTACGCAAAAAGGCGTCTCGGGAGCTGTCAGGGCCCAAGCCTTCATTCGCGCGCGGGCAAGCCGGCCCAGCCCTGCGGCGCCACAGCGCGGCGGCCGCCGCCGCTGCAAGCCCCACGCAGCTCACCCCTGCTCATCCGCGAACAAGCTAAACTGCTGCGCGTCGTCGTTGGCATTGCAGGCCAGCATCACGACCGGGCCGGACTCAGCGCCCACGCAGAGGTTCTCGCGGACGTTGCGGAAGACAAACACGGAGTCGGTGGGGTGGGGGATGGCTGTGGGAAGGTTGGCGGGAACGAGGTAATAAGGGAACACAGCGGCGGCGGCAAGCGGCCGTAGCTGAGCGTGCTGACCTTGGTGCATGGCACAATGGCTACCTATAGATGCGTAGGGCCCGCCATGGTTCCTCGCCTGCTCGCCCGCTTACCTTTCGCAGTCCACAGCTGGCCCGGCGCCTCCGAGTCGCAACTCTGGAGCTCGACAGCGCTGTCGGGGCTGGCGTAGGTCAGCTCCGGCTCCATGCTGCGGAGCGAGCGTGCAACACACAGGACGGAGGCGAGGTAGGTGTCGGCCGATTGCAGGGTGATATTGGGGGCCGGGCATGCAAGGAGGCTGCGCGACCGGTCAGCGCCCGGCGCAGCGCGGCTTACGCGCGCGGTCGCAAGAAGCCACTAGTCGCGCAGGCAGCTAACGACGCAGGGCCGGAGGGGGCAACGCAGCTGCCGTGGCGGCCGCCGATCGACAGCAGGCAGGGCACCCACGCACCACAGGCCGGGCTGGGGCTCCGTAGGGGAAGCCAGGCGTATTGTGATGTCGGCCCCATCTGCAGTCGCATGCCGCGGGGTGCATATATAGGGCATAAGGCACACGGGCAGCAGCAGCAGGCGTCGTCATCAGCAAGGAGGCCGGTCCCAGGTGGACACACGACATGTGCTGTGTGCGTGCGCATGTGTTTATTTGAAGCTCCGGCGGCCTCAGGTTCATGTCGGCGGCCGGCTTGCCATGTTCCTACCTGCTTCGCTGCTCTGGTCCCACCAACAAGTCGTCACTAGTATAGTATGCAGCAGTTATAAACACACAAAGGATCTACGTCTGTTGAAACGATATCATCGACTCCCAGCATGCATACCCCACATACAATACCATCGACTCCAACACTTCCACCTCACCAACAGGCAAGATGGAGGGGCTCGCCGGTGGCTTGGGTGCACCGGGTGGTGGTGGTGGCGGCAACGGGGCATCCGGCGTGTTGGGTGGCGGCGGCGGCGGCAACGGGGTCTCCGGCGTGTTTGGTTGCGGCGGCGGCGCGGGTGGGGCCAGCGGCACGTCGGGTGGGGCTACCGGCGGAAAGGCAGTGTCTGCAGCAGCAGGGCACGCAAAGCAGGCGCAGCGAGTCGTTTGGGGCTGTTAGCTAGTTTAGTCAGGGTGCTACGCGTGAGCGAGAGCGTATTGCAGCGGCAGACCGATGGGGCCGCCAAGTGGTGGAGAGCGAGCGAGGTCTGCGCCACAGATAGGCTGTGCGCGCGTGCCGCGCCGCATGCATGCTAGCACCCTACGCACCAATGAACAAGAAGCTCTGGTCCTTGAACCGCTCCACCGAGCACGGCTGCAGCACCAGCCCGCTTTCGTCGCTGGCCCGGTCCGGGTCAATGGCCACACAGCGCTCTGCGTACATGGCAGACCAAACGCATATGTGACACGGGCGGACGCAAGAGAGCGGGGCCGCCGGCGGCAGGGCGCAAACATTGTTGATGACGCAGGGGCATGCATGTGAGAACACACGGACGACCGCACCGGCATCCCAGGCGCAGCATTGGCTGGGCGCATGCATCCGTCCCTGAAAGCCGTGCCGCTCTTATGGCTTGCCATGCGAGGATCGATCACTCGCACGCATCTCGTTCGTTCACAGCACCGGCTCTGGCTACGCTCCCACCCTTGCGTGCCCGCACCTGGCTTTGCTACCGACTGCAGAGACCACCTGATTGCATGAATGATTGAGGCATGATCGGGAGAAAACAGTGAGTCGCGAGCGTGTGTCGAGTGCGTGCTGACGCGCGGTGACTGGGGATGGGGCGCAGCAGCAGGCATGACTCGGTGCCGCTCGCTCGCTCGCGCGCTGACTAGTCGAGCAGCCGGGTGCCGTTGACATGCTGCCTGCCATCCAGGCTATGCACAGGCGGGTCGCTCCGCCGCCCTATCCCGTCAGCAAAGCAAGCACGGCCCCGCGGCGCCGCATCGCATGGCACCGGGCGGCACGCAGCTAGCCATGGCCGAAGCCAACATATACGTACGCACGCAGTCCAGCAGCGCCGCGCACGCACCCGCCGACCGCATCGGCTGTTAGCTGGATCTGTTGCGAGGTGTCGCTGTCGTCGCAGTCCAGCAGCACAAGCTGCGTGCCGTCATCGTCGGCGCCCATGCATAGTTCGCCGCGGGCATGGCGAAATGTAAACACGCCGGCGGAAGCTCCGGCCACGGCTGCAAGGGATGTGGGAAAGGGCGGCGGGGTCGGTCGGGGGTCGGACGGACGCGACGTGGCGGTAGCGACGGCGGCGGCGCACAAGCAAGCATGCATGCACACAGCGCACGTACGTGCTATGTTCTGATTCGCGGGGTGGGCCGCAGCAGTGCGTACAGTGGGCCGGCCGCTATCAATGTATATTATCGAGCAAAGTGTCTCACACCACGTATGAAACCCCTACCACATTCCGCATCACACCTCCGCTTTCTACGTATTCCCACGCACTCGGTCCCGTACTGCTGCTGCCCGCTCGCTGCCACAACGCACCATGAGCGGTCCACATCTGTCGCAGCATCATCCAGCAGGGGATGGCCTGGACGGTGCTGCCGACGACGACAGTGTAGTCGCTGTCCGACAATGGCTCCATGCTGCACGCAAGCACAAAGCAACAAGAATAGAACACAGCAGTATAGCAGCACACATGCCACGCAGCCGACGCTTTCTGGTCCCAGCTAAGCCCAGTGCGCCGTGCGCACATACATGGCAGTTGTGCACCCTTAATCGAGCACGCGGTGCAAACATGGCAGGGGCCCACAAAACATGGCAGGGGCCCGCCGCAATCAACCCATCAAGCAAGCCGCTACAAAAATGTGCGCAACCGACACCTTCGCCTATGCGTGCAGCTGGCTGGCTGTATCACGTACGTACTTCATCCATTAGACTCGCCCAGGCGTGCTAGCTGCATGCTACTGCATGACGCCCGCATGCGTGGGCGTGCGCGCGCCACGCGTGGGTGGGCCATGCATGGGCACGAGCCGCGCGCACAGGCCGGCAGCAGTGTTGCATGGCGGTAGGCTCGCTCGTCGTACGTGTAGCAGTAGTGTGCAAGAGAAACGCAACGTCCCTATCTGTTGCATGGACTTGCCGAGCGCGCGCGCTGTGCTCTGTTATAGCTGCTGGCTTGCACGCGCTTGCCGTGCTGCGCGCACTTGGTTTGGCTAGCTTGGCAACCCGGGCAACCAACCCGTCCCACCCACGCACCACATTTCCGAGTACTCGGGATCGGGTGAAAACATGAAGCGGACCTGATAGACGAGCCCATCTGCGCGAGCGGCAGGGAGCAGGGCAAGGCTTGTGAGGTGGGGACTCTGCAACAGATCTGCGGGTCCTACCCTGCCTAGCTAGCCTAGCGCCCTCATGACACCTGCCCCTCGCTCGCGCATGCGTTGGTGAGTTCGACCAGTTCGACATGTCCAAGAGCCCGACCTGTGGGCAGGACTGCTGGTGGGTGTGGTGGGCTCGGCGGAGCCGCTGTGCCTGCACCACACGAACGAACAAGCAGGGCGGGGAGGGAGATATGACGGATGTTAGTGAGCACTGCTGAGTACAAATATATAACACACTAAGCGGTCGCTGCAAGCGTTCAGCAGCTGTCGCATCGGATTGCTGCTTTGTCGTAAGCAGTCTCGCCTTGTTCTTGCAGGTATCGCCGTTCTTAGGTTGCCGGTAGCCAAGCGGCGGGGACGACCGGGGTCAGCAGCGGGAAAACACACACGGTTAAGTGCGGCCGTCCGTTCGATAGGTCCTGAGCAACGCAGTTTAACCGATGCCCACCGCGATGCTCTGTGTGCGCTCGTGTGTCTGTTACGCAAAAACGAATGACAACATTTCGCCTCACCGACACCCGCAGCAGCTCGCACAGAAGCCGCAGTAGTAGCTGTAAGGCTGAGGACCAAAGCTATGGTTGCGGTAAGGGGAACTCGACGCGTACTGTCTTTGCGGTCCGCCAACTTCAGCACAGCTACGCGAGATGGCGAGAGACGCCACGCCATGGCGAGCACAATGGCTAATACAACCTCACTGCGTTGGCCGGGAGAGGCCGAGGTTCACTCGAATCCGTATTTTTGGAACTCCTTGGAACGTGGCGGGCGGCCGCTTCACCGCGCCACCCAGGGGGACCACCCACGCATCCAGCTCAGGACGTCATCTAAGCCCCTGCACCAACTGCCATATGCGCCGCAAAGGCCTGCCAGGCAACGGAAACATATGGCTGCAGCACCTCGCGATGGGTTCACCACGGTTCACCGACAGGGCCTGCCACGGGGCCGACGACCGGACCGGCAACAGGGCTCATGACACGTAATGACAAAGCACGGTGACGCCAGCGACGGGGCCTGAAACGCCCGTGAATCTCGGCGGCGCTGCCCGATGGTTCTGGGCTGTCGCCACGGTGGCAGCGGCACCTGATTCAGTGGCACCGGGCGGGCGGATGTCTGTGCCGGTGCGCTGCAGCTGCGGAACGCCGAGGGCGGCCGCCCGCCGTTGGTGACCCTGCCGCCGCCGCTGCGGACGGTTGTCAGCGCCTATGGCCGCTTCACGGCCCTGCAGGACCGCTTGACAGCGGGCTAGCGAGCTGGGACGCGGTGGCCCGGGCCGCCGCGCTCAGCCGCTGCCTTAGGGCTGCCGCGTCCCTGGCGGCCAACGCTGCCTGGCCGGCGGTCGCACAGGCCGTCGCTCGGCTGGCAGCTGGGCACGGTGGCCGTGCCCCTCCCTGTCCCGTCCGTCAAGGCGGTAAAGATTCTGCAGCTGCTGCCCGCTCGGGCTGCTCGAGGCAAAGCACACTACCATGACCATCTATCGGTCAGGGGCCCACAAAGCGGCCCTCGACCGATGCCATGGATCGGTCAGGATGCACCGGGGCAGGCGCGTGGCTCAGGCCCTTGGCACTGCCGCTGCCCCGGATGGAGCCGTGGCCGCCATACGTACCTTTCTACCTGGCGCAGCTCTGGGCCAAAATGGGAGCCCGAGAATGAGGAGCCGCGTCGCCACCTGGCGCTGGATACAGCCGGCTGGATCGCCATGCATCCATGCGTGATCGTGACGCTGCCGCTGGGAAGTCTTCTCCGCTGTGCCCGTGTAGGGTGGCCAAGGCCAACGGGCCGCGCGAGCACCAATTCTGGTCGTATGTTGTGTCTCGGCGTCTGCGTAACGTCATACCCGGTGGCGGCCGAACACACCTGCGAGCACGAAGCTCTGCTCGCGCACCAGGTCGTCCATGCAGGTGACGCCCAGGAGGCTGCGGCCCTCGTCGACGACCGTCACGCCGTCGCCTGCGCACAAGCAGTGCGCTCCGACATCGATTGGCTGTCGCGTCTTGACCGGGAGCGGGATATGATGCACGCTATCGATTGTGATTGTCGACTCTCGCGAATATATCGTGACAGTCAACGCATTGGGGGCATGGACATGAGATACGAGCGAGGCCAGGCACACAATTAGAGCTCGGGCGCGGCATGGCATGCATGGCAGCGAGGGTGGAGCGAGTGGGCGGCCGCAACAGCCGCGGCATGCTTTCCATGCCGACGATTGCTGACTGGCAGGAGGAGCAGCTTGCGCTGGTCCGGCCCACCTGGCATGTTGATGGACGCCAGCTACCACCTGGTGGTGTGGATATCATTGGGGTGGGCGTCAGGGTGGTTGGCCGGGCCGGGGGACTAGCTCGCACCTTACGTGTGGGGCCTGCCAAAGGGGTGGCTGCCACCCGCCGCCAAGCTCACTTGAACGCATGGCTGGGTGCCGTGTCCACGGTGCTATCAGCTGCCGTACCAGCTGTCGTACGAGCTGCCGCACATACTGGCACGAGTCCTAGGTCGCGGGGCATTTCAGGCGGCCGGGGGCTCCAGCACGCACGCGCGAGCACAGGCACGCGCCGACGCACCCAATCGCGTCCGCAAGCAGCCGGAACGGCTGTGCCGGGTGGGTGCCCATGAGGCTGCACTGCTGCAGGTTGATGTACGGCATCGTGGTCGGCTTTTCGTACGTCAGGCACAGGTCGCTGCGCGTGTCTCGGGGCATCATGTACGCGGCGCCGGGGCCTGCGGGCGGCAGCAGCCGGCGGTAAATGGGCGCCGAAGCGCCACATGTCCCTACCTGTGAGTGGGCAAGCGCTGCCGCGCCCAACGATGCCCCCACCACACAGTCCTCGTCCTCTCCTCTCTACATACAACGAAAGCGCGCGGGCCAGCGCTGCCGGGCGGGCTGCCATACCCCGTGCTCGCGCGCACCCACCCGCGGCCTGGATGGCCCAACTCTGATCGCGGGTGCCGCCGCTGCAGCTCCGGAGCTCCACGGAGCCACCCAGCACGGGGCGGTCCGAGACGGGCATCAGGCTGTGTGGCGGCATCAGGTGGATTGGGGTCCTTGGGGGGTTGGGCCAGGTGCAGGCGTCGCCAAGGACGCCAGCCCACTCGCAGCCGCCGCAGGGACCGGGGAACGCGCACGGGCGTGAAACGGCGGGAAGGAAGGGTTGGTGCAGAGTTGACAGGCAGGGGGCCGCGAGGGCCGGCGGGCGCTGCCGGCCAGGGTTTCTGAGGTTGGGTACTAGTACGTACCCATTTGGGTACTAAGAAAATAATTCGGCTGCCGAGTCTGGGTACCGGACCTATGATTCCCTCCAGCTGCGACGCACAGGCCCTACCCGAGGGTAGCACTGCCGGCGCGCGAAGACGCATGAGCCAAGATAAAGGGCGTCCAAGCAACATGTATGCACAGTACAAGGGCGTGGTCCATGGGAGTGCTTTGTTCAAGGGCGTAGGCGCGTACGTAGCTATGGGGCGGCAGGCAGCAGTGCTGCTCTGCAATTTGTTACCCGCCATAAACCGTGTTGAAATAAAATGCTAGAACATTTGTTCTCATCCGGAACATTTGTTCTTGCATTTTATTTCAACACGGTGTATGCATGGCGGGTAACCCCACCCCTTTGCGCTGAGGTGCACGGCGATAAGCACCGTAGCACTCTGAGAGCGACTTGCCGCGATGCTGGCTGCGTCCATAGCTGCCGGCGGACGGACGCTTGCGACCAGCAGCCCCGAAGCTTCTAGAGCTTGGAAGAGGAGGGGCCGCTGCCCCCTCCAACTTGGCCTGCCCCACTGACATTTCCCTCCCAAGCATACATGTGTATGTCAGAACACCTGTGGCTGTGTCCAGTCCTGAATGGGTGCAGATTGCAACAATCAGCCGTGAAGCGTCCAAAGCACCCGTGCTCCGAAGGTGTCCTCCCCCTCCTCCTTTGGCAATTCAGGCGCCAGTGCCAGGCGACAGATCACATGGTCGTCCAGGCGTTTTGTAAACACCCGGAGCGTGTTCGTAAGGTGAGGCATTCACGCCAGCAACCGGGCACGCACCCGGGTCCACGGGGCGGAGGCAACAGGGTCGCCCGGGAGCGGAGGTCTCGGTGAGCTCCGTCAACAGGGGAGGCCTGCAGTTCGTAACGAATGGCGACCAGCGCCGGCGGTCTGCTGCCTCACTCCGCGCTATCCGCGCCGGCCGCCTACCGCACCGCCGCCGCCTCTGGCCCGGCGGCCCCGTTCACCCCTGCCCGCCAGCACCGACGGCTCTCCCATCTGCCCTTTCGGCGCGCGCTGCGTGCGTGGCCACGCAGCGGTAAGCCACGCCAGGCGTGGGCGACCCCCACACCTCCGCCAGCCGCCCTTTCGGGCTCGCCCACAGCTCCCAACGCTTGGCTCCCGCGTTCAGCTCAGCTCGCACTATCGCCATGCCCGCCGTATACCAGGCTAGCGCCTTGGGTAGCTGCTCCAGTAGGCCCTTCGTCGCTTCCTGGCCCCACTCCTGTCTGTCCGCCCCGGGGGATCCATCGGTAGGGACTCTCTGGGCTGCCGGCCACCTCAATCCAGCCGGCGATGTGGCGCAGCAAACAGTTACCTCCCTCCTTGCCGCTCCAATTACCTCCGTAGCCCCCCATCGCCCGCCCAGAGGCCGAATTGGGCCTGGGGTTCCACCCGCTTCGTTGTCGATCTCGCCATCGCTGTCGTCCTCCTCGGTCGGGAGCGGCTTCAAGGCCTTGAGCAGGTAATCCGGCGCTCACGTCTGCTGCTACCACGACAGCGTGGTCGCCGAGCCGGTTCAGTCCCTGTGGCCGCGACATTCGAGGGCAGGGGCGCGGCGTGTCAGGGCTCCGGCGTATGCGGTGGCTCGCCCGAGGGAACGTGCACTTGTCCTTCCTTCGCTCGTTCCCCGTCCCCTGTCCATCTTTATTCCTGCACTTTGCTAGATGTGCAGAGCCGTCTCGAGCTGTTTCAGTGCAGCTCATGGCTCTCCCCAGGTGCATCTCGTCTGTTACGCCGTTGTTACGCAAAGCACACCAATGTACAGGAACGTGAAGACTGGTGTGCAGACTGGGGACTTTACCTTTTGATGTGAAATGTTACCTTTCAATGGTCACGGGAGAGGCCGCAAAGCAGCGCGGCAGTGCAGCGTAAAGGCTGTAACGGGGCGCCCACGAGGGGAAGTTTTGGTCCACGGCAGGTGTCGACGCCCTATGCACGGCCTAGCTCGCACGCAGGCAGGACGACATGTGAAAAGCAGGTCGCTAAGTCACATAGCATGAATAAATTAACAACCATGATACTGGAAGCAGTCGCGAGCATTGCAGAGAGTGAACTTATTGCGAATCGGGAGGTGTCCAGTGTCCTCGACTGGCTGGCAGCATATCCGACGTGCACAAGACAGTAAACAAGAAGCTTCCGTGAATTGTAAGAGCGAAATGAGTGGCCGAAAACGCGAGACCGGAGAGAAATGCAACCGCCCTGCCCTGCCCTGCCCCTCCGCCCAGCCACCGCCCCCCCCCACACACACGCACACGCCATCCGCACGCGACCACCCACACAATCCCGTAAAAAGTTGACACCCGCTCACCGAGCGACTAGTTGCATTCAAGTTCATATCAATACGTGTATTTACAGCATTGTACGGCAACCTTAGGCGTCATATCAGTCTGCCTGCATGTCCCTATGATATTGAAATCCTGTTGTTCAACTCAGCTGCAGGAACTGCTGTACATTATCCAATGCAGCACTCGACAGTTTGGCAGAGTAGTGCACCTTTCCAATGCAAAACAGCAAGTGTCGCATTCTTTGAATGCCTGCTGAAGCTGTCACTGTAGCTGCCCAAGCCTATCATGTTGACGCCGCAAAGAAAGGGGCCTCGACGAGTGCGGTGTCGTCCTCGTGAGCCCCGCACTGGCGTTCTGCTGCGATATGTATCGGTTTCTCTCGTTGTGGCCTTCTTCTGGTGCGTGTGCATTCGTGCACGCAATGAGCGTACGCGCGCGGTGGGCCTGCTTAACGATTCACTGTCGCTGCTGCTGCTCTTGTTACCATCTTTGAGCTTTGGACAATCAAACGCCGCGTATCCTAAAGCAAAGCGCGTTGTCGCGTCTCATAGAAAGCGTCGACGGCCATCCGTGCTGGATTATTATTGTCTCGTGCGTCCCCGGGCCTCTCCTTGCCCCTCGTGCAAGTAGCGCAAGCCACGGCGATTGCGCATATTCTCCAGCGGAGCCCAAGCATCATGCAAATACGCACAGCGGTACGGCAGCGGCGCACTCTCGGTCACTGACATCCCGCCGCCCCCTCCTGCCGTGGCGTAATCCCTGCCTCCAGGCATGCCACCGGCAGCACAGTCGCGGGGCTGACCGTGACCGTGCGCTCGGGGCCGGAGCTAGCGGCCGCCATGCTGGATCCATTGGTCACCAAGGCCGTCGTGTCAGCCCGCTTCCTGGACTTCTCCGAGTCGGCCTGGGCGGGGGTGCCGAGCGCCCTCCTCCCGGCGCCCATGCTGCGAAACTTCACCATTGCCGGCGACCCCGCGCTGCCCGAGATGCCACTGCTGCTGCTGACGGCCCGGAGGAAGGTCCGTGAAGTCGTAACACATCAACGATGCAGCAGGAGTACATCGTAGTAGGGCCCGCTCCCGCGCGCCCCGGGGCTCAACGGGCCCGCCCAAAGTGCACACACCGCCTCATGCGCACACGCGATGTGGCGCGATACCCACCGGGCTAGTAGACAACTTCTGTTTTCCCTTTCTTGCACGGGCGCCCACCACGCGGCCAGGTCGGAAACGCAGTGGCATAACGACACCGCTGCCAGAACGTACGGTTTCTCCACCTACCCGCAGGTCATGTTGGGCGACAACGTCACGCTGCTGCTGAGGGACGCCTTCTTCTACAAATACCGCTATGACAACTTCCTGCGGGTGCGGCGCGTGCCGCGTGTTCTGGATGACGTGGGGTTACCACGCCACCCCGACAGGCCGTGCCTGCCTTGGAGTGTCTGCATGGTTTGGATGGCTCCATGTCTGGCCTGTAGCGCATGAACGCGGCCAGGGGCGAGGCGTCGCCGATAATTGCAGTATGTGCGGTCGCACGTACCTGCCTGGCGGGCGAGGGGCCACAAAGTCAAGCGAGCGGCCCCACCCATCCGCACGCACCCCCACTCCTGCACTGCGGCACCTCTTCGCCCACGCAGGTCCCTGGCTGGGACCTGCTCGAGCCAAGCCCGCCAGGTCGGTGCGCGCTGGTGCACCGTGGCATGCGCCGTGTCCTGCTAGGGGCTGGGCTCGCAAAGGCTGGGTCCACCATCATTGCGATCACGACATCCTGCACCTGTGCCGTACGATACTTGGGGCATCCATCCCACTGCTTGCAGGCACGCAGGGCGCCCAGCTGGTGACGGAAGGCCGGGCAGCTGGAATCGTGGGTGAGCAAGCTGTATTCCCTTCCAACACGCGCACACACGCACTCCACGCGCCCCCAACACCGCGCCGCTCGGCACCCCCTAAGCCCATCCGGCCATTAGGTGCGCCGCCAACTTGCTGGACCCCACACAACACCCAGTGCCGCCGCCCGGTACAACCCCACGCGACCCGGACCCGTCCCATGACCCCTTCACGCCCGCTGCGACCCCCAGCACGAGCGCTTCATTTGTGTTGTTGCCTACCCACATCACTTATCACTTTGCCAGATCGTGCACCACATGCTTGCGCGGCGAACACCGAGGCGACTACCACGGGTGATGCGCAGGCGAATTGCATGGCGAATACCAGGGCGACTTCGCGACACCCACCGCCCTGTACGCTGCCATATTTTCCACCAAAATCAACACGGCGAATAGCGAAGCGGCCCTTTCGCGGCGAATTCAAAAGCGCCCCGCGAAGCGCAGCGGATTTCCA
>BDDC01000058.1:55708-72320 GCA_001662425.1 Chlamydomonas sphaeroides
TGCGGCGCGCGGGAGGCGAGGTCCGAGGCTGGGGTGGGAGGCGGCAAGGAGCACAGCATGGGGCAGGGGGACGAAGGGGTGCAGAGGGGCAGGGTGGCGGTATGGCAGACTGGGCGGCCGCTGGGGGTGGCAGCCCAGGCAGCGGCACCCGCGGCGCAGGTCGCCGGTCATCATCAGGCACGCTCCGTCCATCCCTCTTCCACACAGCCACCCACCCACAGAACCCACGCACGAGCCCCACCTTGTCCAGGAACAGCTGCGGGCGGCGGTCGATGAGCGAGTACTGCACCTGGGAGTGAGGCGGCAGGGGGAGGGGCGGAGGAGGGGGGAAGCGGGGGCTGGATGCGGGCTGCAGGATCCAGGCGTGACGAGTGCAGTGGATCGGCCGTACTGGTGGCAGGCGAACGTCAGTGGCGAACCACCATGGCATGGTGCCAGCACTTTTGCGCCGTCATGTTCTCGCAGGTACAAAGGGGAACGCGACGATCTGTTGGCTTTGTTTTGGTTCCATCAACATGCTCCTGGCCGCGGACCTGGTTGCTGACGATGCCCACCCCCGACGACACGGCCTGGCGGGTGGGAAGGCAGGGGGGAGGGGCGAGGGGCGCTGGGCTCGCGGCAGGAGGTGGGGCAGGAGGTGGGGCAGGAGGTGGGGCAGGAGGTGGGGCAGGAGGTGGGGCAGGAGGTGGGGGTGGCAGACCCACGCCAAGGTGGGGCGTCAAGGGGGCCGCCCGACAGCTAGCCTGTCCTGAGCAGGCAAGCTTGGCCTATCGGCTCTGTTGGGCGCATCCAGACATGATGTGCCCCCGCCGCCTCTCTCCCCCACCCCGCCTGCCGCACCTTGGTCATCTGCGGCACGGGGAAGTTGCACAGCCCGATGGACCCCACCAGCCCCGCCTCGCGCAGGTCCTGTGAACCGGGGGCAGAACAACCAGAAGCACATTGGGTACGGGCGGCGGGCAGCGGGAACGACCCGGCAGCGCGGCTCCACCACCACCCCAAACCATCACAAGTCGCAGTGCGCGTAGGCTCTTCTCGTCGTCCCTCCTTCCCTCTCTCCCACCTCCCTCCGCCCCTTGTCCGTCCCTCCCTCCCGCACCGCCAGCCACTTGAGCACGTCCAGCCAGCCCCTCTGCCGCAGGTCCGCCCACTGCAGCTGCACCAGGTCCAGCCGCCGCACGCCCAGCCGGGCCATGCTGTTGCGGACGCCCTGGGGACCAGGGGGCCGCAGCGGGGGCAGGGCAGGAGGCGGGGTCCAGTGGCGGCAGAGTGTGGGTGCCGGGCAGCCAAGGGATGCTGCAGCCCGCCAGCGCGGTCACCCCCGACGAGGCCGCAGCGTGTACGGCGACGACCCTGCCGCCGCCGTTCCGCCGCTGCCGCGACCTGGACGTTCTGATACCCGTACGGCAGTACGCCACAGCCACTCACGTACTCGACCATCAGCTTGCTGGCGCCCGCCATGTCCTCCTGCCGTACGTACGACAGCTTGGTGGCCACCACGGCGTCGGGCAGCGCGCCCGGGTTGAGGCGCAGGAACTGGCCGATCTGGATAACGGGCGCGAACGGGGCGGTAGCAGCGAGGTGGGGGCACAATAACGACCGGGGAGGCAGGAGGCACAGCGAGCCCGCGTGAGGCGGCCACGACCACGTCAAGCCGCTCGCGGGCCACCTGGCCCAACTCGTCTCAGTGCCTCGTCGGCATGCTGCCCGGTGGCGCTGCCCCTCTGGTGTGTTGGGTGGCTCAACGCCTCCTGGGCATGCTGCCCCGTGTCGCCGCCGTGGCCCCCGCCCCGCCTCGACACCCGCTCCTCACTAGCGTCTCCGAGGGGCCGTAGTTGTCGGCTGTGTCCATGGTGGTGAAGCCGTAGCGGTGGAAGGCGGTCATGTCGGACACCGCGTCGCCGCCGTGGGTGCGGTCTGGCGGGGTGGGCGGGTGGTCGGGGAAGACATGGGGAGGGGTGGGTCCGGTCGGGTCAGGGGACGGCGTGGAAGCAGGGCCGCCTAGTGCACGGTGGGCTGGTGGGCTGGTGGGCTGGTGGGCTGGTGGACAGAGTTTGTCGTGTAGCGCGGGGCCGGATGCCGGCACTCGGCGGGATGGGCGGGAGAGGGCGGGGGACGGAGGGCTCCCTGGGGCCACAGGGCCCACCCCCGCCCTCGGGCTTGCGCGCCGTCCAGGGGTCGTGGGCGGCCACAGCGCATGCCGGACAGCAGCATGGTGGGCAGCACACGAGGACGCGGCCCAGGGCCACAAGGCAGCGCCGCGCCGCCCTAAAGGCTGCGGCACAACCCCGCTCGCTGTCGCCAGCCGGGGAGGCAGGGCCAGGTGGTCGGCAGTGCCGGACACACACCAGCGACGGCCAAGGGTGCGGGACTGCAGGACTGCATGGTGGGATGGCAGTCGGCCGGCCCGGGAAAGCCCGGCGCAGGGCTGGCGTCAGAGGCCGCCAGCCCGTCACGCTCCCTGCTATCCCCTAGGACCCCTCCCGCCCCTGCGGACCCGGACGCGCCCAGCCCGTGCCCCTCAGACCGCCAGCCCGCCGCCCTCCAGCTCCTATTGCGGCCTTCATGCACCTCGCGCCGGGCGCTGCGCGCCGCGCAGGAGCTCGGCCCATTCCTGTGATCTCGCGCTCCCCGGCCCCCTCGCAGAGCCCAGTCCCACCCTTGACACCCACAGCCGCACGACGGCCGCCCAAGCTGCGACAGCAGATTCCCCCTCCCCGTGACTCCATAGCTCCATAGGTCAAGTGCGGCCGCACCACACAGCGTACGGTAATCCCCGGCTCACCCGAGCCCGGGTCGCCGGTGTGGCGCCCGCTCAGTTGCCAGCAGCCGCGTATGATCTGCGCGGCGGGGCACGGCAGGGCAAGGCCACTGAGCGGCGGGCAGCAGCAAAGCAGAGAGGGCGGAGAGAGGGGTGGACAGGGGTACCGCCCCCAGGCCCTTAAGTCCCCAATCACCACAGGACACGGCGGCAAGCCGGGCCTGGACCTCAGCTTAGCCCCAAACCTGACCTGTGGCCAGCCTGCGGCGCCCCGGCTGACATGCACCACACAACGCGCGTCACCAGCCCGGGGCGTACCGCGTGCGGGGTGGTACTTGAATTTTGGCCCTATCAAGTTGAACACACCCCTCCACGCGACAACGCCCTCGACACGCGGCATGCCCGCCTGGCGGCCTCCTGGCATGCCCCGGTGCGCACCTTGCTCACGCGGAGCCCAGGCGCCAGCGCCACCTGCGGCACCGGGTCCCAAGTGCGCCGCTGCCGCCGCCGCCGCGCCGCCGCCGACTCGTCCTCGGCAACCCCGCCGGCGCCGCCCGCCGCCGCCAGCTGCCGGTCCCGGAGCTCCTGGCCGGCTGGGGAGGTGGGGCTGGCGCGGAAGCGGTCGGAGGTGGCGTCGCCACCACCGCCGCCGGCAGCCCCGTCAGGAGCGGCGAAGGCAGACGGCGGCAGGAGCAGCGGCGCTGTGGCGGGGGCTATGATGGCCGTCGCGAGCGATAGGGCAGCTGCGCGGCGGCTGCAGAGAGCCGGCGGCGGCGCGGCGGAGCCATGAGGGGCAGGGCGGTGAAGTCCCGTGCTGGCGCCGCTGCTCTCAGGGACGCTGGGCCGCGACACGTCAGCGCCAGCCGGGTAGCTGGTCTCCCCTTGGAGATCTCGCGAGCCGTGAGCTGTCGCTGCAGGGGCCCGGTTGCTGCTTGGTCGCAGGGGTGTCCGGCAGGTTGGTGGGCATCCGGAGCAGCCGACTGAGGCCCCGAGGCTCCACAAGGACCGAGCTGAGTCGGAGTGCCCACGAGCTGAGGTATGTGCTGGCGCAGCTTGTCGACGGCTGGAAGTGCCGGGCCGGACACCCGCCGACGCATGCGCCGACAGCATCGCTACTTTAGCGGCTGTGGCAGAGGTCAATTGGGTGTAATTGTGTAATTGAATGCTCTAGATTGCAGACAGCGCTTGGTTGACGCGTTGAAATAACCAGCTGTCGCTTGTCGAAGCGGTCGCAGCTCGGCACAGATATCTAGTTGTGAGCAAATTTACTTCAAAACATGGCAAATTGCGCTGGGCGGTGGCGAAAGCGGCGCTTCTCGTTCCCCATGCCAATCGACACGTACCTGACTTCGCCAGCCCCTCGCCAGCAGGCGCCAGCCCTCTCTGTACGTTTGTACACTACGAATGTTCAAGGTGCCGATTTTGCGGAAAGGCTAATGCTAGATTGCAGGAGAGAAGTCCGTTAGCGCTGTCGTGCTTATGTGCGCTGGCGACTCCACGGGGTTGGAGGTGCCCCCTAGGAGTGCAGGGACATACGGTCCGCTGCCCCTCCGGCCATGCCGTGCTGCGCCTGTACTTCGCAATACACGCAACATGGCGTTACAGCACCGCAGAGACGCCGCCGCCACAGGGGTTACAACCAGACGCCATGCACACGCCTGGCCGCACACGTCGCCCATCGATCCCCACCCAGCGGCTAGCAGGCAGTTGCTGTTCAGTTCAGATTCCGGTCCCAGCCGCCGACCCTGGCCCAGTGCACCTCTATGCGCCCGCAGCAGCCACTGCCCCTCGCTCCCGGTCAGCAACCATGCGCCTGCCCGCGCCACATATGTACAGCACACACACGCACAGCGCCGCCCCGCCGAAAGCAGCTCGCCAGGCAGCACACCTCCAACCATTGGCGAGTGGAGGCTCTGACCCGTGCGTGTTCCAGTGTTAGGTAGAACAGAACGCCACACGCGGCACAGCACGCCGCGGGTAGAGTGGCGCGTCGGCCGTGCGCAGAGGAAATGCGGTTAGATGCGCCAGTGCGGAAGCGCGGCCCAGTGCCATCCTGAAGGAACCCGGTTCCCGTGCGTGGGTGCCCAGCCCCAGGAGGATGCCTTCAAGCCCACGAGGGCATCCTGCTCCTGCCCGTCCCTGCGTGTCCACGGCGCGGGCGCTGCTGGGGCGTATCGTCAACGTCAGGGCCCCCGCCCATTGCAGGGCACGACCCTGCCCGGCTGCCCTGGCTAGCCTCCGTCTGCCCGTCAACCGCCGCGGCCCCTCGGTCTCCCGTAATCCGGGTATGATGCGCCCACGCCCACGCCTGGTGAGACCCCTGCCCTTTGCGCCCCTCAGCCCGTAGGCCGACCCCGCTCCGGCAGCCTCGCGCGAGCCCCGATGCAAGGCTGAGCTCACCGCAGTCACAGCGCCCCCTCCTCAGGCACTTCTCCAGCATGAAGCTGTGGGCGCAGCCGGCGTGGGCCATGCGGCCTCCCGCCATGGCCTGGGCTGCGGCCGTGGCCCTGGCGGTCCCTCCGCTGACCGCGCGCCTCCGCTTGCGGCCATCGCCTAGCCAATACCTAATCTTGAGCAGTGCGTGTGCATCCATGCGGTCCAGTGCCCACCCGCCCCCGTCGCGCCCGCAGCCCCCTGCCGCCGTCACCCAACCCCTGCCGTCACACATGCCGATCACACGTGTATATGTAGCTAGCACAGCGTAGCGTAGCGTAGCGTAGCGTGGCCCCAGCCCATCCGTCCCCAGCGCTGCGAGCTGCTCAGAACCTCGCCTCGCGATGCACCCCTCGCTCGCCAAGGCTCGGCACGCCGCCTACTCTCGCCCCGGGTCCAGGCCGCCCGCTCGTAGCGCTGCCTGGTGGCTGCCGCGGTGCTGGAAGCCGAACAGCAGGCGGTGGCTGGTGGAGTCGTGCAGGAAGAGGCGCTCGGCTATGCCCATGACCGCCTGGTCGTTTCATCGGCCGGGAATTCACTCGAGACGGAGCCAGCAGACTGTAGCGCCTAGCAAAAATCAGCATTCGGGTGACTTCGCTAGCCTTGCTTCGGCCGCTTGAGGTCACCCCGCCCGGGTGACTTCAGCCCCAATGGCCAACACGTCAGGTGACTTAGGTGACCTGGGTAACTAAGATACGAGCCCTGAGCGGGCTGCAACCTGACAGACACCCGAAGTGACATACCACGGGGGAAAAAAGCTGAGGGAGCGGGCGAGCCGCCCCCTCAGCTCCCTGACGACTTCTCTCCCCTGCACCACATCTACCCGTACCTGATGACTCCTGCCGGATGTGCTGCTGCCCGTGTCAGCTACAGGTCCCCGCTGCAGGCCCCTAGCCCGTATGTAGGAGCCGTGCTTCTCTTGCGCCATAGGGCGGTAACAAGCATTGGGCGGCGCGGGGCATGGGGCTGAAAAAGCGATGACATGGGAGATATCCCTGCGCCGTTTCGATGGACCAAGCCCAATTGCGGGCAACCAAGCACCTAGGATGCAGGTGATCAGGCAGGTACAGAACCCTGCAATGCCCAGAGGTAAGGGCGATGGGGGGCACCCACAGCAGCACCCACGCACGCGGCATGCCGATGTGGAGGCCATGTAGAGCACATGTGTTACAGGCGGACCGTGCAAAAGCACATCCGCAGCACCGATACCCAACACCCCAGGCGCCCCGTCGTAGGGGGTGGCCCTCCTGGCCCATTCCCAGATCGTCCCAGGCAACACCAACACTCCGGCGGCCGCCACGCGTCTGCACTCCGCCTCCACATCACGCCAACGCCGCCACAGGCAGCGTTCCCATCCACGCAACACAATCCGTGGCCCCGCCTTTCACTCCAATCTCCGCAACACATATGTTACCTAATTGCAAACACGTAAGCCAAGCAGCACCACAGACCCAAAGCAGCACACGCGCATGCGCCGCAGTCGGCTCGCAGGCCAGTCGCTGCACAGTTTGTGAAATCACGCAAAATGGTTCCACCGCCAGCCGCTCCCAGCACTCGCCACAGCCGTACGTCCCTTGCCAGCATGCATGGACTGAGCCATACGACGCAGCTCAGTATAGGTCGGATCGCCTAGCGGCCAAAGGGGCACACACGGCATTGGCCCGCCAGGGCTGTGCAGAGTTGGCAGGATCGCTCGCGTAAATAAGCACCACCTCAAGCCGCCCTCCTGCCTTGCCGATTGCTCGAGCCGCCCGACACCCGAGGCGTCAGCCTGTACTCACAACGCAATCCCCAGTAAGCAGTCCCCGGCATGCGGCCGTCGCTCTCAGGTACATGCCTTCCTACGGTAGCTTGCGCAAGCTCCACCCTCGGTACAACCCCGCCCTATGACACCATGCCACGCCTCCAAACACCCTCTGAACGCCGAACCGTCGCGCTGCTGCAGCGCGAGGCGCTCGCATGCGACGACCTCCGTCCTCACGACACCCCCCCCCCCTTGCGGCCTGCTAGTACTGCACTGCCAGGCCCCCACACCCCTGCCCCACGACGTACAGCGCGCCTACGCCGCGCAATGAATAACCGGGCCACCCGAAAGACTCGCTACCTCGGCCGTCGGGCGATAACGCGCCAGCGTGAATAGCAATGCCGAGGGGAATGCACTGCAGTGCCAGGAGGCAGTTTCATGCAAGAATGCTGCAACTGGAACGTGGAAATGGGGGCCGTTTCGGCACGACAGCTTCCGCGAATACGGTACCGGTGTTGCGGCGCCACCCATCCGGCGACGCGGCCAGGTCAGTAGCTAGAGGCGCCAGCACACATGCACCGCTGCGATGCCGCTAGTACGGTACCCATCCGGTGCTGCGCGCCGAATGTTCGGCCCGCCGTGCGTTGCATAGCAGTGCCGAGCCCCGGTCACAACTTCCCCTCCAACCCCTTGAACCAGCGCGCTCACCATCCCTACACTGCACCTCCCTCCCACTCCAGCTCCTCTCCGTCCTCCTCCTGGCCCTCCTCCGTAGGACTCATCAAGCTCAGCGGCGGCGCGCGCCCCGCACCCGGCCGCGCCGCCGACCCAGCGACGCCGCCACCGCCCACCCCCGGCCCCGCTGCCGCCGCCGCGGCCACCGCCGCGGCAGCGGCCGCAGCGTCCCACGACACGGCGCCGGCGCCCTCCCATCCCGGGTGGCTCAGCCGTGTCTCCTGGCCCGGCGACGGCCCAACAACATACAGCTGCTGCGAGTGGCCGGGACCGGCGCCGGAGACGCTCTCAGCGCCCGCTGGCAGTACCGCGCTCCACCCCGTGCCGCCGCCCATGCCCATCCCAGGCCCCGGCGCAAACACCACCTCCTCCGACACGCTGCCGCCCTGGCCGCCACCGCCGCCCAAGCTCGCCGCCACCGCCCTGGCCGCCGCCTGCCGCAGCAGCGCGGAGCGCTGCTGCTGTAGCACCGCCGCCGAGCTGGACAGCAGCCCGCTTGACGGCGCGCCCGCGCTGCTGCTGCCGGCCGCCGGGCCGCCGGCCGTGCTGGAGGTGGCCAGGAGGGCCCCGGCCTGCACCAGCCCCAGCAGCAGCGCGCTGGAGTGGCCCGCGGCCCCAAGCGGGCCCAGCGGCCCCGACACTGAGGCCGTGAGCAGCGCCGGCAGAGCGCCCGACGGCGCAAAGCTGCTGCCGCCGCCGAGCGAGCCGCTGGGCGTGCCCCGCTGCACTCGCTTGACGCTCAGGGTGCGGACCTGGCGTTGGGATAGGGGGTGGGGTGGGGTATGAGATAGGAGTGTTGCGATAGCAGTGACGAATGTCCCGGGGGGGTCAAGGCGCGCAGGGGTTGGGGTGGCGGGTGAGGTACCGGTAGATGAAGGGGGTCAGGCGGCCGCTGCAGGCGGCCACGCGCGCGCCAGCGGGCACGCGGGACGGGCAACGATGCAGCCAGCGCGGTGGCGGCGCCTGGGCACATGCCGGCGTCGTGCGGGGGCTACGAGGGCTGCGGCGCCTCCTGTGCGGCGGGCGCCCCATAAGGCCGCACCTCGCCAATGGAGGGCGCCGGGTCGAACAGCGCCTCGGCGCCGCGCGCACCGCGCCGCTTGCCGCCACCCAGCCCCTCCATGCTGGCCCGTCGGAAGCGCCGCATGAAGCCGACCCGGGCGCCGCTGCGCCCCTCGGCGCCGCCGGCCGGCAGCGCCAGCCTCGGCAGCGGCAGAGACATGCCGGCGCCGTCCGCCAGGGCGGCGGCGCCGGCGGCGGCGGCGCCGCGGCCCCCGTCGGCGCTGCGCCGGGCCAGGCTGTTGGGCTGCGCTGGGCCGGCGGGCCGCTGCATCGGCCGGCGGAGGGTGAGGCTGCCGCGCCGCTCCGCGGCGCCAAGCGCAGCCAGGGCCTGGGCGGAGCCGCCGTCTGCCGCCGCCGCCACCGCCGCTGCCCCCGCGCTGAGCCCCAGGCGGCGGTCGAGCTTCTCCCGGAAGGTCCCGCGGCCGCTGACAGGCGCGCCGCCGCCGCCGCCGCCGCCGCCGCCGTCGGCGCCGTCGATGCGGAGGTCCGGCACGGCATCCGCCGCCTCAGCGTGCTCGGCTCGGGCGACGGCGGCCGCGGCGGCCGCTGCGGCGGCGGCGGTGGCGACCGCTGCCGCCGCCGCGGGGTCCCCGTGTCCCATGGTGACAAGCCGCTGCTGCACCTCGGCGGTGCGTTGGCTGCTGGCGAACCTGAACGCGGTAGGGAGCGGGCGCGGCAGAGCACGGCGCGCGTTGCGAGCCCGGCCCGGCCCTGCTCCTCCACGACGGGGCGGCCCCCGGGGGCTCGTGCGCACCCCTGCCACCCCTGCCATTCCTGCCACCCCTGCCACCCCTGCCACTCCTGCCACCCCTGCCACCTCTGCCACCCCTGCCACGGCCGCAGGGTTCTCGCGCATCCCCCTTTCCCGCACGCCATTGCCCCTCCTTCCCTCCTGCCTCCGCTTGCCTGCACAGGTAGACGATGAGGGGCTGCGAGTGCGCCCGCTTGCGGAGGGCCACCGGGGTCATGGCCACCTGCGGGAGCGCGGGGCGGAGGGGCAGGGGCAGGGAGGGCTGAGGATTGCAGGGACGTGTTGGGCTGCGCCACCGCAGCAACCGCCCCCGCTGCAGCCCCCATGCCGCTGCCCGCTGCTCGGCAGGGCACCGCACCCACCAGCGCCCAGGCATCCCTGCCGCGCCCGCCCTTGCGTGGGCCATCCGCGTGCACACGTCAGCCGGCTTAGCCGCCTCACCCGCACCCGGTCCAACCCCACCCTGCCCCTCTCCCTCACCCCCTCCCTGCCCAAACCCTTACCCGCACCCTGCCCAACGCCCTCACCTGGTCCAGCCCCACCGCAGCCAGCGGCTGCAGCAGCGGCATCGAGCCCGTGGCAGCCGCCGCAGACAACCCGCCCGCCTGCGGCTCCAGGGCCGCCCAGCCAGCGGCGCTGCGGAGCGGGGGCGGGGGCAGGGGCAGGGGCGGGGGGGTGCGGGCGCCGACAGCGTCCCACGTCAGCAGGCAGCAGCGCCGGGTCAGCTACCACCCCACACGCAGCCCCACCGCACCAGCGGGAGGCCTTGGCCCTGGCCCTGGCCCTGGCGCTGGCGCTGGCGCTGGCCCTGGCCCTGGCCCTGGCGCTGGCACCTTGTCCCGCCCCGCCCCCGCACCTGGTCGCTGTGCCGCTGAGCGCAGCCGGGGTGCTGGCGTCCCAGCCGCGAGCCGAGCCGGCCTGGGGCAGCCACTGGAAGGGCGCGCCCGCGGAGGTCGGCCCCCCCGCGGCGAGGCCGGCCAGCCCCGGGCTGGGCGTGGAGACAGCCGCTGCCGTGCCGGCGGTGGCGGGGCCCGTGGCGCGGAGCAGCGGCGACGGCGCGAACGGCGAGTCGGAGCCGTGCCCCGGCGCTGCTGCCCCGAGCAGCGAGCGGCGGGAGCCGGTGGCGTACAGCGCGGTTGCCGCCGCCTGCGGCGGCGCCGTGCCCCCACCCGCCGACACGTCGCCCGGGCCGCCCGCCGTGCCGCCGTGCCAGGACCGGGGCCCCGACGGCCGCGGCAGCGGCGCCGTCGCTGCGGCGCTGGCGCCGGGCGCCGCCGCCGCCGCCGCGGCCTCAACAGCTGCGCCCGCCGCCGCGGCCTGGGCGCCTGCGGGGCTGTGCCTGCCGATGTCAAGGCTGCACCGCTCCTGCAGCGCAGCCCAGCCGGCGCCCGCGGCCCAGCCGCCGCCGGCAGCGCCGCCGGGCCCCGGCCCCGCCGGGCCGTGGCTGCCGGGCCCCGGCGCCCCCGCACTCATGGACAGCACCGCCACGCTGGGCAGCGCCGCGGCGCTGCGAGGGGCGGGCGAGCCGGAGCGCGGCAGTCCGGCGGCGGCCATGCCGGGGAACACCCGCAGCGAGTCCCGCGGCGACAGCAGCAACTGGCTGCATTGGCGCCAAGCGGCGTCGGCAGAGGGCAGGCTGGGTGACGCCATAACGGCCGGCCAGGGCATGGCGGCGCTGCCGGCGGCGGCGGCGGCGGTGGCGGCGGCTGTGGCGGCAACCGGCGCGACGCCGCTGAAGCTGCCCGGCGCCACGGCGGAGGTGCTCGCAGTGACGCCGGCGGCGGCTGTGGCGGCGGCTGTGGCGGCGGCTGTGGCGGCGGCGGCGACGGCAGCGGCGACGCGGCGGCCAGCTGGCGGGTGGGACGCCTCGCTGAGCGTCGGCAGCGCGCCGGCAGCGTCCGTGGTTCCCACGGGGCGCAGCGCTCGTTCGCTGGTGAAGCCGACTGGGGCGTTGGCGGCGCGGCGGGCGGGCTCTGCTGCGCCGCCGCCGATGAACGAGGCGACGGACCTCAGCCGCGAGGGCGCCGCCGTCAGCGTCCGCAGCGTCGTCGCCGCTGGCCCCAGCGACCAGCCAGCGCCGCCCGCCGGCGGCGAGGCCCCTAGCGACACAGTGCGCGTCGGCCGCAGCCGCCGCGCCGCCGTCGGCGGCAGGCCCGCCGGCGCGAGCTCCTGCTGCAGGGGCGCACCGGACTGGGCTGCACCCGTAGCCGGGGCCGACGGCGGCGGCGGCGGCAGCGACGGGGACTGCGCCGGCGGCGGCTGGAGGCCAGGGACGGCAGCGCTGTCAATGCCACCAAGGGCGTCACCCTCGACCGGGTGCGGTGGTAGAGCCGTCGGCGCGCGTGGCGGCAACGCTAAGGTCCGGCGCGGCGGCGAAATGTCGGGGCTGCCGCTGCCGGAGGCGGGTCCGCCAGTGCCGGCGGCCTCTACGCGAGCCGCCGACGGCGCTGGCGGGCGCCGCGACCCCAACGGCGGCGTCGGCAGGAACGGCGCGGCCGTCGCGGGCGCATACCCGGTGCCGGCGGCAGCGGCGTCGCGGGCCGCACCACTGACGGGCCGGGCCGGCGATAGCCCCAGCTGCGACGGCAGGCCGTCGCCGCCGCTGCCGTCGGAAGTGTCGCTAGCGGCTCCGACCGCTGCCTGCGCCGCTCGAGCGGCGCCGGAGGCCGCTGTGAAGGAGGGCCCGCTGCTGCGCCGCGTGAAGGTGCGGGAGCCCTGGCAGCTGTCCGGGTTGAGGTTGGACCGGGGCCGGGCAGTGCGCGAGGGCCCGCGGCTCTCCGGCCGCAGCCCGGAAGCGCCGTCGGCCACCCCGGGCGCGCCGCCGGCGGCGGCGGCAGGTGCGCCGTACAGTGAGCTCAGCCTGTAGCTGTGGCTGGCGCTGGACGCCGGCGTCGAGCCGCTAGACGACGGCGCCGCCGCCGTCGCAGGGGCGCGCTGCGGCGCCTGGGGCGGCGCTGACACGGCTGCGGCGGCCGCCGCCGCCGCCGTGGCAGCCTGCTGCACCGCCGCCTGCTGCGACTGCGCCGCCAGCGCGCTGTACTGCAGCGGATGTACGAACGATCGCTGGCCAAGGTACGGCGCGGTGGCCGGCGGCAGCGCGGCGGCGCCGAAGGCGAGCAGCCGGCTGCTGCCGGAGCCGGCGGGCGCGCGGCCCAGGCTGGGATTCAGCGCCGCCGCCAGGCACGCGAGCGAGTCCTCGCGGCTCACCCCCAGCATGGCCCCCCGGTGCTGGTCCGTCGATGTGCTTCGAGTGCGGTGCACGAAGCCGCCGCCGGGGGCCAGGTTGAGCAGCGCCGCCGCCGCCGCAGCGGCGGCCGCCGCCATCGCGGCCGTGGGGCCGTCCGCCTCCTCCGCGCTCGAGTCGGCGCGGCTGCCGCTGTCGCCGGCGGCAAAGTAGAGCGAGGGGGAGCCGAACTGGCGCTCCGAGGTCGCGGCGGCGGCGTCGGCGCCGCCGCCGTCGGTGTCGGCGTGTACAAGGCCAGAGAGGGTGGGGTGCTGCGACGTTAGCCAGGCGGCGGCTGCCCCGGGCGGGTGGCTGGAGCCGCTCGTCATGGCGGCGTGGGGCGTGCCGCTGGCGGCGGCGCCTAGCTGGGTGACGGGGCGGCTGTGCGGCTCCCGCTCCACTGCAGGCGCGAGGCGTGCGGAGACGGGGGCAGGGGCAGGTGCGGGTTGGCCGAGGCACAGCATTCGCCAGCACGGCTAAGCAGGCGGGCGTGCGCTGCGACGCGGACGGCACGCGGCCACGCCCCTAGCGCCGCCGCCACCGCAGCAGCTCACCCTCTGCTCCCTCGCCCTCTGCGCTGCCCGCCTCCACGGCCTCCACCGACGCCACCACCATGCCCACGGCCGCGGCCGCCACCATGCGAGCGGCGAGCGCCGCGGGAGCTCCCTCGTAGCGGATGCGGCCTGGCGGGAGAAGCAGTGCGGCGCGGAGGGAGGCGCCGGGCGGTCTGGAGCGGCAGCGCGGCTAGGCAGGAGGCAGCGGCGCGCGCGCAGCGGGGGAGCGGAGGCTAGGCGGCACGCAGGCGCGGATCGGCAGAGCCGGCGACCCACGCCCGACCCAGGGCAGCGCTTGCATCTTGTACTCGTGCAATCGATACATCGACGAGTCAGCTCGATAGACCCCATCGACTCGATCGCCTACGCTGCGTCGGCGGGCCCGGGGTCTGCCCCACTGACCCGTGAGTGGGTCCAGAGACGCCCGCATAGGCCCATAGGCAACGGCCGCCTTGATGCGCGGCCCCCGGAACACGAGCACCTCGCCGCCGCCGCCGCCGCCGCCGCCATCGCCCCGCAGGCCTGCGGCCTCGGCGGCAGCGCCAGCTTCCGCGGCTTCCAGGCCTCTGGCCGCGGCAGCCGAGGCCACAGGTGAGCGCTGCGCCGCCGCTAGGAGGCCGTTCGACGCGCCGACAGCCGACGTGTGCAGGAGGCCGCTCGACACGCAGGCCGCGGACGGGTGCAGGGTGCACGACGGCAGGTCGCCGTCGGCGTCGAAGGCGGCCGCAGGCGCGGCCACGGGCGCCGGCAGGGTGCGGGAGCAGGAGGCGGACGTCTCCTCCTCGCGGATCACCCACGGCACCTCCCCCGCCGTGCCACAGCCGCCGCCGAGGCGAAGCGCCGAGGCCTGCCACAGCGGCGCCAGCCGCGACGGCGGCGGCGGCGGCGGCGCCGCCGCCGCGGCCAGCGGCGTCACCGCAGTGGCACCCGGCGGCGGTGACGCCGCCGCCGTGGTGGCTGTGGACGTGGACCCCAGCCGCTCCACCGCCCCGGCGGAGGGGTCGCAGTGGCTGCCTGTGTTGGTGTCGCCCGGGGTGGCGTCGCCGGCCGCCACCCGCACCGCCGCCAGCGGCGGCGGCGCCGCCGCCGCCAGCGTCACGAAGCCCGGAGCGCTCTGCCGCGGCCGCCAGGACCGGTTGCGGCGGCCCATCAGCTCGCGCGCGGAGCCGCCGGCGGTCGAGGCCTCGGCGGCGCCAAGCACCGCTGCAGCCTCGACGGGCGCCAGCGTCTGCAGGCTAGCGGCCTTGGCGGCGGCGTCGGGTTCGGAGCCGCGCGCCCAGTCCTGCAGCGGCGCACGTACTTGGCCGGGGCCGTGCACGCCCAGATAGCCGGGGTCTGTCGCCGTCGGCTGCGCCCGCCGCTGTCGAGGATGCAACTGCTGCTGAGGGTGAGGATGCAGCGGCAACAGAGAAACGCCGCCGCCGGCGACGGCAGCAGCGGCGGCGTTCGCGACCTTTTTGCTGCTGCCGCCGCGCAGCGCCGCCGCCAGCGCGGTCGACGCGGCGCCGCCCAGCCGCAGCGAGGCAGAGGCGCGCTGCCGCGACGGCTCCCGCGATGGCGGCGCCGCCGTCGCAGCGCCGCTGGGGCTGGCCGGCGTGGCGGGCGGCTGACCATTGGTGTGCCGCGGCGACAGCGGCGCATTCGCCGCCGACGACCCAGCGCGGCCCCCCGGCAGCAGCGGCGCGGCCCCGGACCGCGTAGCTATGAGCGCCTCCGCCGCCGCCACGGGCACGGTGATGGCTTCAAACTGCTCATGTGCCAGGAGCTCTCTGGACCAGGGGTGGCGCAGGAGGTCCTCCTGGGCCTGGGTGGGCACCGAGGAGGGCCAGGGCGTGGGCGAGGAGGCGGCGCGGGGATGTGTCGGTGGGGCGCCAAACCCGAAACACAAACTCAGTCAAACAGAGGCGGCGCCAGGCGGGCGGTGCGGGGCCACATGCGCGCACGTCGCGGCCCGGAGGCGGGCCGGGCCGGGCAGCGGCTGCAGGGGTGTTCCCAGGCGGGCCAGGTGCGGGTGCGAGGACGTCGCGGGCCGGACAGGTGCGGAGGCGGGCTGCAACGCGCACCACACACCTGCAGCGCCCACAGGATGGCGTGGTAGGGGTTGCGGAACGCCGCCGCCGTTGTCCCGCCCGCGGCGGCGCCGCCGGCAGCGGCCCCGGAGCCGGCGGCGCCGCCGCCGCCCTTGTCGCCGCCGCCGGCTCCGCCCGCTGCGCCGTGGTGCGGCGCCGCGAGCACGCCGTGGCAGGCGATGAGCTGGTCGGACGTGATGGAGCCCAGCGCGGCAGACGCCTCCGCCACCACGGCGCTCTCGGCTGCCAGGGAGGCCAGCTCCGCCAGGCCGCCCGCCACCAGCAGGCCGTACGACACCCTAGCGGGGGCGGGGCGGCGGTGAGGGCAGAGGAAGGAGGCGAGAGGCGGGGGTAGGCGCCAGGCGCGGAGTGAGGCAGCCGCACGAGGTGGTCTTGCGGGCTCGGGGCCAACGCCACGCAGCTCGGTGGCGCGGCCGGCACGGAAAGAGATGGGCAGACAGGAGCTGGAGTGGGCCCCATGCAGCCCTCTTTCTGACGATCAGGTCTGTCGGGTAAAATAGTCGACGTATAGACAGATGTAACACAGGAATCGAAGGCTGCCCCATATTGCCTGTGCCGCATGCGAGCTCGTGCCGCCCTGCCCTGCCCTGCCCTGTCCGCAAGCACACGCCGCAGTGGCCCCACCCCTGGCCCCACCACGCCCCTCTCAGCCCTCGGCCCTCGGCCCTCAGCCCGCCTCACCGCCCCAGCGGTGCGTCCAGCGCACACAGCCCCAGCTTCTGCGCCGTGCGCGGCGGCCGCAGCAGCGCCAGCCGCGGCAGCAGCCGCGGGCCGTACAGCGCGTACAGCTCGGCCACGGAGCCAGGGCCGGGAGGGCCCAGCGCCGCGCCCGCGCGCCCCGCGGCGCCGCCGCCCGCAGGGCCGCCGCCGCCGCCGCCCGCGGCGGCCGCCGTGCCGTCGCCGCCTCGCAGCAGATGGCAGCCCAGGTGCAGCAGCGTGGCGCGCTTGGTGAGGAAGTCGTGGCTCAGCCGGTGCAGCGTGCCTGGGTGTGTGTGGGGAAGGCGTGGCGCAGCAGCGCGTGACGCGGGCTCACAAGCGTGGGGGCACCGGCCCGAACCCGGTTGCTAGAGCGCATCGCCCGCATCGCCCCGCGTGGCCGGGGTCGCCAGCGAGCCCTCGTGCATGGCGGGCGACCGAAGGAGGCCGGCGCTGGCGCGGCGGCTCGTTTGGCTGGGAGCCCTTTGCCCCATCCACCGGGCTGCAGCCGAATGCGGAATGCAGCTGCGCCCTCCGCAGCCCCCCCCCCCCCCCGGGGGGGG
>BDDC01000058.1:72680-95796 GCA_001662425.1 Chlamydomonas sphaeroides
GGCGGCGTCGCTGACGGCCTTGGCGGCGGCCAGGATCTCGCCGCTGTACTTCCACCTCGCCGCCACCTCGCTGTACTGCAGGTCCAGCGGCTGGCGCAGGCCGGTGTGCATGCCTGGAGCGGGTGAGGGCGAAGCGAGGGTTGGGTTTTAGGGGGGTCGGGTTTTAGGGCTTCACCGCAGAAGCGCACCGCGCGGGAGGAGCCGTGCACACGGCCCCAAGCGTGCCTGCTCGCGTCGGCGCTCCGGAGCCATGCGGCCTTGCTCCACACATACGCCCGCCAATGCGGACCGGCAGCCCGCGGCGCATGCAAGCGCAGGGGTGGTCTCCAAACCAAGCTTCTCAAAGTCAAAGACAGCAACCGGGTTACAACGCTGTGCAGCAGCGGTCCTCACCAATGCGGACCAGCAGCCCGCGGCGCACGAGCGTGCAGTGCTCCGCCGACGGCAGCGGCGCGTGGTGCCGACCGGCGGCGTCGGCGGCGGCGCCGTGCGCCTGCCACTGGGCCTGCTGGCCTGGCTGCGGGTGCCGCCCGCCGAGCGGCGGCGCCGAGGGCGGCCGCTGCAGGCGGCTCGGGTGCGGGCGAGCGGCCGAGACCGCAAACGGCCGCTCCTTGCTGGGGGCAGGGTCCGTCAGCGCGGTCACGGCCGCAGTGGGCGGCGCGGTGGAGGGCGGCGTGCTGGAGCCGAGCAGCCGGGCCGACATGGCCGCAGCAAGACGCGCGCTGAGGCCGCGGCGCGGCACCGCCGCTGCGGTGGACGGCTCGCGCTCCGGCGGCGCCGCGGCGGAGCCGGCGGTGCTGGCGGGCGCCTGCGGCCGGCCGCGGCCGCCGCCAGCGGCGCCGCCGGGCGCCGTGAGCCCACGGCCGCTGCCGACGCTGCCGCCAGCGGCGGAGCGCGGCGGCGACGCGGCGGCGGAGCGCCCGCGGCTCATCAGCGGCAGCGCGTGGTAGCCCGTCGTGGAGGCGCTCTCCTCGTCGTCCTCAAGCGCGGCGGCGGCGCCACCGCCGCCGCCACTGTCGGCGCCGCTGAGCCCCAGGCCGTCGCTGCGGGCTGTAGCGATCCCGCCGCCGCTGTCCAAGCCGCCGCCGCTGGCCGGCGGCCGATGGGCGCCGCCGGCCGCCAGCGGCGGGCTGCGCGGCGGCGGCGGGCTGCGCGCCGCCGCCAGCGCGGCCGTGGTGAGCGTGATGGACCGCGAGCGCGAGCGCGAGCGCGGCAGCGGCGCTGAGGCGCTGTCGTGGCCGCCCGCCGCCGAGGCCGAGTCGGAGGCCAGCGCCGCCGCCGCGTGCGCGCGCAGCGATAGCGACACGGGCGTGGCCGGCTGCGGCGCGGGCAGCAGCGCCGCGGCGCGTGTGGAGAAGGAGCTGCGCAGCGCGGCGTACACCCGAGCGACGGCGCCGCCGCCGCCGCCCATCCAGGGGTCCGCCACCGCCGCCGGCACCTCCCGCCACGTCAGCCGCAGCGCCTCGGCGACCGTTGTCGCGGCGGCGGCGGCCGCCGAGGGCGCCGCCGCGGCCGCCGCCGCCGCCGGCAGCTCCGCCGCCGTGGCGTGCGTGCCCCCCGTCGTCCCCTCGTCTGCGTCGCTGGTGTGATGTGCGGCGGCGCCGTCGGCGGCGAAGGCGTCGTGGTGAATGCGGTAACGGCTGCTGCCCTGCCAGGCCAGCAGTCGGCGCAGGCTGCGGCCCATGCTGCCGCCCAGCCGCCCCGAGCCGCCGCTGCCAGGCACGCTCGCCACGATCCGCCCAAAGCTGTTGGTCGAAGCGAGCGCCCCCGCGTGCGGCGTGGTGCCGCGGCTGGCCGCCAGCTCCGCCGCCACCGCCGCGGCGACAGCGGCAGCGCCGGGGTGTTGGCTGCGCAGCGCCAGCGGCGGCCCGGCTCCGGCGGCGGCTGGCTCCAGCGGGAGGTCCAGCGGCCCCACCTCGATACCGGTGCGGGTGAGCCACATGGGGCGGCACTTGTCGTGCGCTAGCAGCTCGCGCGGCCTGCGGCAAGGCAGGCCAGGGCCCCAGGCTTGGTGCCTTCTACCGGACCTACTTGTGCATCATGCCCATGCACCAACTGGTGTTATGTCAGTGGGTCATTTTCTGCAGCACTGCCGTGGCCCAGCGGCCCGCACCAGAGCGGCGCGGCGGCGTGACGGCGGCGGCATGCGCGTGCGTTGGTGCAGGGGCCGGTGCGGCGGCCAGGGGTGGGCGCAGTGACGGCACGGCCACGCCCTTGCCGCCGGGCTGGTTCCTTCTCATGCCCTACAGCTCCTCCGTCTGCCAACCACGCACCAGGGCTCCTCCAGCAGCGCCTGCTGCACCGCGCACGCAAACTGCGCGGCCTCGTCGGCGCTGAAGAAGGCGATGATGAACGAGTCGCCTGGCGGAGGGGGCGGAGGGGGCGGAGGACGCACGGTGGACGCATGGCCGGGCTTAAAAGGTGTAGGGGCGTAGGTTGGCTTAGGTTTAGGGATGTAGGGTTTAGCGTGGCCGGGGCGCAGGGGGTCGAGCAGGCCATGCGGCTGCAGTCCGGTGCGCGGGCAGGGGGTCGTGTGGGCCGCTAGCAGGAGGCACCCCTCCCTTGGTGTGCGCACCGCCAGAGGGGCACAGCTCGCAGCCGGCCCCTGCTGCAACACCACGGCCCGCGCCGTCCGTGCCGATGACGGCGGAGGGCAAGGCTGCAGGTGCCCGGCCCCACCCCACGAGCCCACCCCCGTGCAGGCCCTCGTCCAAACCCACCCTCGGTCTGGCTCTCGTAGCCGCCGTGCTTGGCGGCGGTCCTCCGGAAGCAGTCGTGGTGCAGGTTGAACACCACATCCATAACGCCCGCCTCGATCATCTCCCACAGCATCTGTGTGTGAGGGCGTTTGGTTGGGGGCAGTGCAGGGCGAGGTGGGCCTAGGCTGGCCCTATCCCCCCTTGGCCCAGCGGGCACGCACTCGCGCAATCTCCGGCCACCAGAGCCCATCAACGGCCACACCGCGAAACCACCCACGACCCAGCGGCCATCCACCATGCGGCTGCTTTCAGCTCAAACGGCCAAATGGTCAACGGCCAACGGCCCAATGGGCCCACCCACGCCCCCAGCCCGGCCGCACCGTGGAGCCCTCCACGTCCGACACCAACAGCTGCGGGGAGGCCGGGAGGGAGAACGACGCCACAACCAAAAGGTGAACTCGCAGGGGGGGCCGTCGTCAGCCCACCCGCACGCCCGGCGTGACAGGTGGACGAGGGGTGCACGGGCGCGCTCCGCACCGCCCAGACGCCACGCGCCTCCGAAGCCCCTTCCCTTCCCTTCCCCCCTGCCCCTGCCCAAGCACACACACGCCCTCCCGCCCCCGGCGCCCACCGTGGTGTCCTCGCCCAGGCCCGGGTGGCCCTTGTGGCTCCGCGCCTCCGCCACGCGGCGCCTCCGCTGCCGCAGCATGTATAGCGCCACCGCGCCCGCCACCACCGCCGCCGCCACCACCACGCTGGGCACCACCGCCGCCGCCAGGCGCGCGCCGTCGCTGGCGTGGTCGTCCCCGCCGCCGTCGGCGCCGTCGTTGGGGTCGGGGCGCGGGGCGGGGTCCGGCAGCGCGTCGGTCGTGTCGATGCTGCGGCAGGGCAAAGGGCGTACCATGGGTGTTACGAACACGTGGGCAACCTCCGAACTAGGGGGCCGCGGGGCCGCGGGTCGGGGCGCAGCAGCCGCACGGCAGCGCGAGGCGGCGACGGCCAGCGAAGCACGGCAGCCGCACGCGCGGCAAGGGCGACCAGGGCGCCATGCGGCGCCGCCCCCGCCCGCCTCCCGCCACGCACACATGGGGTTCTGTTCTACTTAACACTGGAGCACACGGCACACGACACCGTCCGGAAGCGCCCGGTCGGCCCAGGACGGCACTCGCGCGTATGCCTGGGACCGGCGCCGCCATCACGCCTCTCTCGCTGCCCCCTCCGCCCCCCGCCCCCGTAACGGTGGCACCGCCGGATCCAGAACCCAGCGAGCACCCCACGCGACAGCCACCCCAGACGTCCCACGAACCCCGCCAGCCCCCCGCCCCCGGGGGCCCCCTCGCTCTTTGCCCCCGGCCCCACCTGTAGTGGTAGTATCGCCGGATCTTGTCCAGCCGCGGGTTGCCCGGCCCGAACACGGCCGCCAGGTCGGCCGCCAGCGCGGCTATGGCGGCGCCCACGGGCAGCGCCCGCTCGCTGACGGCGGTGGCGTACACGTCCAGCGCGCGGCGGTAGGCGTAGGCGTCCAGCGTCTGAACCTCCAGCAGCGCGTTGTCGGAGTCCACCTGCGGTACAGTGCGCATGTGGGGGCGGGGAAGGGGGCGGGGAAGGGGGCGGGGAAGGGCAGGCGCGTGTGCGTTGCGAGGTCCGGAGCGGCGCACGCAGGCGGGCTTGTGCTGCGGGCGAGAATGCGGAGGACTGCAGGGGCCGGCAGCGCGTTGTCCATCCGCCCGGGCAGGATTGTGGGGGGGCGCCAGCGTGCGCATGCGTGCGTGTGAGGGCAGCATGGGCGCCTTGGCTGCTGGCCTCCCCCTGCCCCCTCGTCGGGCGCCCCGCGGCCTCAGGCACGGAAGAACGCACGCGTAGGGCAGCGCGCTGTGCCCCTGTGGTACATCCCCACGTTTCCCGCCCCCTCCCCCCGCCTTCCTGCTCGCACCTGCTGCTTCATGACCGCCAGGAACTCGGCGATGACGTCCCGCGGGTAGCCCCGCTTGACCCACTCGCCCAGGTTGGCGGGGTCAAAGTGCTCGTAGCTGCGGGCAGGTGGGGGACATGTCGGCAGGGCAGGGGGCGTGCAGGCATCCTGGGACGTGGCGTTCCAGCATTCCTTGACAGGGATGTGGGGGATGAGGTTGCGGCGCAGGGCAGGGCAGGCGGGCCTGGGTTTGCAGTCAGCCAGCGGACAGGCCTATGCGGGTGCGGCGAGGTTGCGCGGCAACGCTGGCGGCGTGCAGGGGGCTGGCGGGTTGGGGCAGGGGGTGTGGCGAGGAGGCGCCAGGGCGGCAGTGCACTGGGCGGGCGCTGCACTAGGGCTGGTGCGCGGGGCGGCGGCAGCGCGTGTGGCCCACCGGTAGGGCCCCAGCTCGGTGAGCGGCGAGGTGACGAGGTCCCACGACACGTTGCGGCTGGACAGGTGCGCGAAGAAGGACAGCAGGCTGGTCTGCTGCCACGCGCCGGAGCGGGTGCTGGCGGGGGGCGGGGGCCGGGGAGGGCACAGGGCGCGTCGGGGGCAGCGGCGGGGTGCAGACGGGGCGAGCGAGCAGGGCGGGCCACGCGGCGGGAGACATGGGGCGAGGGTGACGCGTGCTCAGATGCCCTATCGCTACGAGCCACCAGCTCCGGCAGAGGTAGGGACGGCGCCGCGGCATGCGAGCTCAGCTGCATGGCCCGGTGGCCCGGTGGCCCCCTAGCCCCGTCCCGCGCAGCCTGCTATGGCTGCCCCCACCCAGGCCCCCCAGCAGCCCTCGCATCTTGCATTGACTCCAATGAAATGTCGACAATACAACTCGATAGACAATCTCGATTATATCGATCAAGTCACCACGGCTGGACTCCCCACGCAGCGCCCCGGGCGCACCTGATGCCCGCTGACACGGTGGCCAGCGCCAGGTAGGGCGCCCGGTTGACCAGCCTTGGCGGACCGCCGTCAGCCCCGGGCAGCTCCTGCGGGCCGCGGGGTGTGGGCGTGCGGGGGCAGCGCAGCACATGGGACAGGGGCTTGGCGGGCCACACTGCAGCCCCTGCGAGGCGCAGTTACAGCAGCTCAGCACGCGACAGAGTCGCGGCGCCGCGAGGCGCAGGTGCGCGGTGTGGCCAGAGGCGATGCGGAAGGTGCGCGGGGAGCTGCCGGTAGGTGTGGCATGGCTGGCGACCGGCAGGTGTGCGGAGTGTGCCAGCGGGTGGCGCAGGCGTCCGCACCTGGGCGTAGGGGCACACGGTGCGGGAGGTGCAGGGCTGCAGGCGGCCCGTGCCGCGGTTAAGCACCTGGGCGCCAGGGGGCGGGGGCGGGGGCGGGGGAGGGCGCAGAGGGGCGCGTCAATGGGGCGGCGAGGCAAAGGGGCAGACGAGACGAACGGGGCGGGGCCGGGGGAGCGTGCAAAGGGGCATATTTAGGACCCGGGCTCGGGCCGCCTCGCTGGGCTGCACGTGGGCGCAGCGCAGCGCTGCCCGACATGGCGGGCTCGCCGCGCCAGCGGTGTCGCGCCCCGGGCCGTGGTCCCGGGCCGCCCCTCCGCACCATGGTGCTGCCCGGCAGCAGCGCGACGCTGGTCTTGTGCTTGACCACCGAGTAGGGCAGGAAGGTGTTGGCCTTGAGCTGGTAGCCCCAGCTCAGGGTGAGCGCGCAGCGGCCGCGCACAAACTGCGGGCCGGGGGCAGGGCCAGGGCCAGGGGTAAATGGGCTATGGGGCGCGGTCACTGCGGGAACGGCGCGCCCCGACGACGGCCGCACGACCGCCGACCGCGGGCAACGGCCATGCCGCGCGGAGCAGGGGGTCGCGAAGGGCGCGCTTGGATGCAGCGGGGCAGCACACGCAGTGCGGTGGAAGGTGGCGTCCCGGGACCGCAGGACGCAGGCAAGGCCACGCGCGCGCGCACGGGAGCCTGCGGGCACACAGGAACCGCACTACGCGTGCGCGCAGCCGCCGCTGCGTGCCTGCATGTTGAAGGGCAGGCAGGGCGCCGTGGTCTCGTCGGGCGGGCCGTAGTCGCGCAGGCGCAGGTAGAGCTCCATCGCGGCCACCATGGCGCTGCATAAGGAGGGAGGAGGGGCGAGGCGGGGGTTCGGCGGGGGCCGGGGTGCGGCACGCGGCAGGCCGGAGCAGTGGCGGGCGGAGTGATGCGGCAGGCGGCGACGAGCCACCGGGGCCGAGCCGCGTGTCATGTGCATTGCCAGTGCTGTTTTGATTAGTTCCAGTCTTCTATCTGTTAACGGGCGCCTTGCGCGCGCGCGGCCGTACCTGTTGTTTACGAGCGGCTCCATTGTGACCTGCGCCGTGGAGGGGCGGTGACCACGGTGGGACAAGAGACGGACAGCGGAGGCGATGGGGCTCGGCACACCGGCTCAGGGGCCGCGCGGCCGGCACCGCATCAGCGGCCCCTGCGCTGCGGCATCCGCGTGCCGGCGTAAGGCCCCGGCTGGCCCCTTGCCTACAGGCCCCAGCCGTGGCCGTGCCTAGCCTCCCCCGCCCGGCGCTCCCAGGGGCTGCGCGCACCGGGTCGAAGAACGCGCCCTGCGGCCGGCCGTTGGTCTGCACAAAGGACGACCAGATCGATGCCAACGAGAAGCCGTTGAAACAGTCTGGAGGGGGCACAGGGGCCGAGCAAGCGACCGGGGCAGGGCAGGGCGGGGCGTGGGCAAGCACTCTGGGCGGCGGCGCGCAGCGAGCAAGCGCAGCGGCAGCTGGGCCGGTGCACGGGCGCGGCGCGGCGTGCATCGGCTCGACGCACATCGCGGCCTCTGCAGGCAGACGCCGTAGTCGGGCACCCCGTCGCCGTTCATGTCGGTGCCGTTGACGGCCGCGGCCACCGCCACACTGCGGGCCGGGCGCGAGCGGCAAATGGTGGGGGCCTCAGGCGTATCCGACCGACGTCAAGCGAGCCTGTGCCTGCCGTGCCGCGCGGTGGCAGCGTGGGCCGTAGCCCTCCGGTCCCGTGCCCAAGCAACAAGGCGTGGCGTGCGATGCCAGCGCTGGCGCGCCGCGCGCCCGGCAACGGGCGCGGATGCGCAAGGACATGGGGACGCGCCGGCGCACGCAGTCGCTGCGCGCGTGTGAGACTGCAGCCCTGAGCCGCATGGCCAGCGCGGCCGTGCACGTGCCAGCTCAGCAGCGCGGCCCTTGCCCCCCCGGTCCCCGGGTCGTCGCGGGGCGCTCACAAGTCATCCCAGGTGGCGGGCGCGGTCAGGTTGAAGCGGGCAAGCACGTCGTGCCGGTAGTACATCTGGCATGGAGGGGGCCACGGGCCGGGGAGGGTGCAGCGCGGAGGGAGGGTGGGCGGGAGTGCCAAGCGCGAGCGCAGCACCGGTGGCCGGGGCCCGGCCGTACGATTGAAGCACAGTGGCGCGAACCCGTCCTGCTACGCTAGCGCGCGGCGGCATCCCTGCCACAGCGGCGCCCAGCATGCCCCCCACGCCGCGGCCGCACGGGCACATCGCGGCAGCCCCCGCTTGAAGCGCCCACCTGCCCCATGCACCCATGGGCCCAGACACAGGCAGGCTGGGCCTCGCATCCGCACTGGTGTGCTGTGAAAATGAAAGCACCCGGCCCCGCCTGCCCCCGCACCTGGTAGATGAGGCCGCCGAACGGCAGCGACGACACAGTACCCTCCGCCACCACCACGCTGCCCCTGAACAGCCGGTGGATGCCCACCCACTCGATCTGCTCCCGGTACGCAGTGTCCAGCACCGCCTGCGGAGGCCACCAGCGAGGGGCGAGGGCCGGGTGACATCGCTGCGCCGCCCAGGCCGCAGGCCCCCGCCGCCGAACCGCACCATGCAGCCTCCAGCGTACCCACAACCCGGATGCAGCGGCGCCCCCGCCTCGCCCACACACGCACAGAGCAGCACGCGCCCAGCGCTGCAGTCGCTGCGGTGCCGGCCCCAGGGCCCATCCGCAGCCGTGTCTAAAGGGGCCCCCAGACTGCCAGCCCGCGGCGGCGCACCTGGCTGAGGTCCAGCAGCATGCCCGAGTCGTACAGGTCCGCCAGCGCGATGGGGTCCACCTGGGGACCGCACGCCGCAGACCGAGGCACGGCACAGCGCCAGTCAGCACCCGGCCGCGCTTCCTGCACCAGACCCGGCAGCGCGGAGCCGGGCTGCGGCTCGGGCTCGCACGCCAGCGCCGCGCGACGCTGGGGCCAGGATGCCTGGCCTTGCCGCAGCCTCACGGCGCTACGGCGCGTCCAGCAATCAGCACCGCGCTTGCTGTGTTGGCCAGCTAGGGCGGCCCTAACGGCCGATCCAGGATGTGGCCATGCGCGCTTCAGGTGCGAGGCACCGCACCGGGCACCTGACAGCGCTGCCGGCTGGCTGCTGCCGACGTGGGATACGGTCCCACGGTCGGCGGCCCATCCCGCGAGCACCGTACTCACAAACCAGGCGTCAAAGTCGGGTACCTCCGTGGCGTTGCCCTCGATGCCCAGAAAGCGGTGCTGCACCCCGGCGAGCTGCACGGGATGCGTGTGCGGCGGGTAAGCGAGACGTAAGCGGGCACAGCCGCAAAACCCTGGGAACGGTGGCCACACCCCTGCCGAGTCCCGTGGCCCCTGCTGGGACTGCACGCCGGGGCCGGCGGCGGCGGCGCAGGCACCTGGGGCCGGTGGGCCGGCTGGCGCCCAGCCCCGAGCGGCTCTCCTGGCCCAGCCCGGCCAGCCCGGCGAGCCCGGCCACGCCCCGCACCTGCGACAGCGAGCGGCCCCAGGTGCTGATGCTGGTCAACGTGAGGTTCACCGGCACCGGCCTGGCGTCGCCGCCTGGCCAGGGCGAGCCGAGCGCCTGCTGGCGCTGCAGCGTGTAGTTGCGGCTCTGCACGTACGAGCTGAACGAGAGGTTGGGCGCCAGCAGGTTGACCGCCTGGCGCCGTGGCGCACACGCCCGGGTGGGGCAGGGGAGGGAAGGGCAGAGGAGCGTGGGTGCGGGCACGGGCCGGGCGCGCGGCGTCGGGGTGCGCAGGGGGTGGGATAGGGGAAGCAGCTGCAGCATCGGCCCCCGGTCGGCGGGTGATCGCGGCCGTGACGCGGCGTGGGCGCACCTCGCCGACGTCGAGGCAGGACCCCAGCATCTCGGTGACTCCAGCGGCGGTCAACGCGGAAGCGTTGCCCGCACGGAAGCCCTCGCAGCTGCAGGGGCAGCGTGCCGAGGCGGGTTGTGTGTGACATCCCCCCAACCCACGTCACACCAGAAAGCTGCTCAACCGCGCAGCTGATGGCCGGCCCCTGTCCGTGGCCGCCGCTGTACCCCAAACTCACCCGCCCGCTAGCTTTGGGACAATCGCCCGCAAGCAGGTGTCCAACGGCGAGCATGCTGACGGCCCCGCCAGGACGAGCAGCACCGCGACGCTCGCAAGCACCAGGCTGAACCAGTGCCCTTGTGGGCCCCGAGGCCGTGGTGCTGCTCCGCCTGCTCCAGGAAGCCCTGTTCTGTCACCACCCATTGTCTCCTGGTTACTCCGCGCCAGCGTGCCATTCCATGCCTACGGCCGAGTATTGCCTCGACCGTCAACACTGTTGGCGCGCGCCACCCTGCTGCCAGCGGCAGCTTCTTGTCGAAATGCGCAGGGCATGTAAAAGTCAGCTCATGGTGCAACGTAATAAATGCAAGACAGTGCTGCAAGTCTGGCAGTTCGTGTTGATCTTTCGGCGACAAGACGTCTTTTTACGATCGCGGCCGCGGGTCGCGCAACTATGAGTTCCCTCCCAGTTAATCACCTTCGTTTACCATACGTGCACCACGGCACCGGTTACATTGCTCACACCTCACGCGGAGGCTCGGCACACGAGCTTCCCTGCGTAACCACCCCCGCCATTTTCTTGCCGCCGAACGCTTGCCTCGGCGTCAAATCTGCAACGCGCTCACGCCTTAACCGGGGGTTTGCGGACCCCTGAAAGTGACAGACGTCAGGTTCAACCGACAAGTCAGCAACTCCTGCGTGGGCGGCGGCTCCTGAACGAGCGGCTCTTGTAGCGGTGAGTCCAAATTGCTCGCTGCTTGCCTTACATCTGGCCTTTGAAAAGGCGCCGCGGCAGTTGCCACGCGTGCCAAGTCGCACTTGCTCTCCAGCGTTGACTGTCCTCACAGGGCCGCCCGACACCCCCGCCGCTTACAGGACCCCCCAAGATCCCTGCAGCGGAGAGCCCTAAACGCTGCGCGCCATGGACGCCGTGCGCCTCGTGCACGACCGCCTTAACGGGCTGGCGCTGGACCTCTTCCAAACGGCCTCGCCGTTCCTGGACCGTGTCGCACCCCAGCCTGGCATCGCCCGCACGTATGCCGGCATCGCGGCTGTTGGTGAGTGGGGTTTCGGGGTTTCGCCTTGGCATCACACCCGCTCCACGTGCGGCAGTAGCTGCGTGCCCCTCCTTCCCTGGCATGGCGTGCTCGCTGTGTGCACGGCCGCGCACTTCTCGGGGCCGCACCTGCCGGCCGCAGCTGCGGGGACTCGTTCCAGGGGACGGACGGACGTGCACCAAACGACTAGCTATGTATGCAGTGTCATCCTGAAGCACCGTGCGCCGTCATCCCGTCGCCGGAAACCTGTACCGGCACGCGTCCCGTGTGCCTTCCGGATGCTGTCCGCCTGACTACCCCTGCCCAAGCGGGGCTCCAGAGGACTGACCCACATAAGGGGCGACGGTAGGCCCACCAGCCCATGCTGACAACACACCCCACACCCCACATACCGGCTGCCCATCAAAGCGGCCTCGGCCAGCCCCGTGAGGGATGCGGCATGGGCGGCTTCCGTTGATGTACGGGCATGCGCACCGAAAGAAGGCGCCGCCGAACTATATACACCATGTACGGTGCACACTCACAGGTGCACATTCACGCCGCCGACCAATCGCCAACGCCCTCGTCCCGTGCGCGCACGATCCTCCCCTGTCCGCAGCCGTGGCCTTCTGGGTCGTGGAGCTGGCTTGCTACCTGGCGCTGTCGCCGCTGCTGACGCGGCTGCTGCGCGGCAAGGGCTACTCGCATGCTAAGGTGGTGGGCATGGCCACCCAGACCGTGGCTCGCATCGTGGGCAGCATCCACAACACCATGCAGGCAGGAGCGCGCGGACGTGGCGATGGGCTGGGCGTGGTAGTAGCGGCAAGGCCAGTGGGAAGGCCAGGGGTGGCAGCCAGAGCCCGCGGGCACAGGGCACAGCACGCTGAAGGCGAGCGCGCCGACGCATGCGAGCGCTGGGCGCGATGGCAGCGGGCGCGGCGCCGCGTCATTGAACATGCGAGCTGGAGCCGCTGATGGCCAGCGTCAGCCGCACCCTGCAGGCGAGCACGAGTGCGGGCGGGGGGCTAGCGGTCCCTGTGCAGGGCCGGATAGCGCGAGGAACGTGCATCCCCTCCCTCACGCCCTCGTACCAAAGTCAGCCAGGGCCGGCTCCCAGCGCCGCAGCGGGCGCGCCGCTGGCTGCTGCCGTCGGGCTCCTTACGCCGCCGCGCCGGCCATGGTGTGGCCCTGTCCCGTGCCCGGACCCCAGGTGCCCATCGCCCTCATCATACTGCTGGACTCGCGCTTCCAGGTGGGCCCCGTGGGTGCGTCCCGCTCCTCCTCCCACGGGTGGCGAGACGTGCATGTCTAAACGCGTCCAGCTCTGCCCTTGGCACGCCCCCGTGCCGACCACGTGCATGGTAGATGTATCCTCTCCTGTCAGAGCCACGCCGCACAGGCGCGGGCCCCACAGCGTCACCAGGCGCGCCCGCCCGCTGCGTGCCGCTGCACCCCGGAACCGCACCGCCTACCGCCCTCCAACCCCTGATGCCCTGCCGCCGCCCGCTGCACCCCCTCCCTCATCTCCTGGCCACAGGCCGACCGCGTGTACGAGGCCACGCCCCTGTCGTGGGCCATGACCTACATCAGCGCGGGCTACTTCATGCACGACCTGGTGCGGAGGGCGGAGCAGCGGGCGGGCGGCGCAGTGCAGATGTGCAGAGCACCTTCGCGGCGAGGCGCTGCCGAAGCGGGGCCGCGCGCGCCCGGGTCGAGGCTAGTGGGTAGTGTGTCCCAGCAGCAGAACCGGCAGCGGCAGGGCCCGCGGGTGTTCGACGCGGGGAGCTGGGGGCAGGCTCCAGACACGCCCATGGCAGTGTGCGGCGGTGCGTCGGCGCAGGTTTCGGCAGTGTTGTCCGTGCGGGCCTGCCCGGCCGGAGGTGGGCCAGCACAGTGACGCCTGCGGCCCTGCCCTGCCCGGCCCGGCCCGGCCCGGCCGCAGGTCTTCTGCATCATCCGCTTTGCGCTGGAGGGCCCGCTGTACACCGTCCACGCGCTGACGTGCCACATAGCGGTGAGCCTCCGCACGCGCCTGCGCCAGCGCCGTGGGAGCGAGTGTGTGAGCTGTGCGGCCTGTGGGTCCGCAGCGCAGTGGGGCGTTAGGCTCGCGCGCAGGCGCCTGGGGCATGAGCCTGGCGCCCTGGCCGCGCCCCCGCACCTCACGCCCCGGTCACCGCGCACGCCCGCCCCCTCCCCCATAGTCCACACGCCCCCTCTTCCCAACCACCCTCCCACTTCACGCAGTACGCCTTTGGCGCATCCACCGGATTCCTGCACTACCACGGAGCGGTGAGCCGGAGCGGGCCGCAGGCGGCCGCCAGCGCCCACCTCATGCTGCCAGCTGCGTGCTGCGCCCGATCAGCCGCCGGCGGCCGGCACGGGTGCAGACTGACCGCCGCGTGTACCAGCTGCATGCGCCCGGCAGCCTCCGCTACACAAGCACGGCGCCCGGCACCACCATTGGCCTCCCCCCTGGGGGCAGACGTCAACAGCAAACGGCTGCAGGGCGGGATCCGGGCTCGCGCCACATCCTACAGCGCTGACAGTGTGCTCGCCACGCCCTGTCCTGCGCCCTTTCTCCCCCTGCAGGCCTTCCTCATGTGGGAGCTGTCGACGCCCTTTGTCCACATGCGGTGCGCCACCGCCCTGCGCATGCGCTGGCGCCGCCCTGGGCTTGCCGACCACGCGCGATGCGTCGAGGAGGCTGCTCGCCCACCCCGACCCCTCGTGCTTGCCGGCCGCGCCGGTCGCCCCGCCCTGGCCGCCTCTGCCCGCTGCGGCGCGCCGCGGCACTGTGTAGCCGGAGCGCCCTGGGCTCCGCAGCCGGGCCGGCTTGGTGCGCCTGCGCCTGCCTTCCCACGCCCCGCCCTACCCACTCTTCATCTGCCTGCTCCGGCGCCGCAGGTGGTTCATGTACAAGGCGGGATGGGCCAACTCGACGGCCTACGTGCTGAACGGCATCATGATGGTGGTGGGTGTAGGGCGGCCGGAGCCTGGGGTCCGGAGCTGCTACGGGGGCTGCGCCGTGCAGCGTGTCGCACGTGTGCGGACCTCCCCGGAAACGCGCTGCGCTGCGGCGAAGCGCCGCCCTGCGTGTGCCTGGTCCGATCTTCTGCCCCGGCCCCCGCCGGCCGCCCCACTCCCGCTGCCCCGTCCTCGCAGCTGGTGTTCTTCGGCTGCCGGATCGTGTGGTAAGCAAGCGACGTCCCCGCCCAGCGAGGGCCCGCAGCGCGGCGCTCCAAGCACGTCCAACCAAGCGCCCGCCTCACTCAGCCCGTCCGCTAATCTCCCCCTGCCGCCCCCACCCCCACCGCAGGGGCTACGTGGAGTCGGTGCGCCTGGTGTTGGACGTCGTGGGCCAGCTGCGCGACCCCGGCTCACCCTTCCCCGCGGCTGCCACATACGGCTACTGCGTGTGCGCGGTGGTCGTCAACTGCCTCAACACCTTCTGGTTCTTCCGGATGTGCCAGGTGAGGGGGCGCAGTGCATGCTGCCTAGCCGGGCCAGCGGTCGCCGGTCCTCAGCGCCTTGGGTTCCTGGCCCTGAAAGGTTAGAGCACGGGGCTTTTAGGATTGGATAACCAGGACGGGTTTCGTGGTGGGCACCTGCCAAGCTTCTGCCCGCATGCCGCTGCCCGACCACAGGCTGCGGTGGCTGTGCTGGCGCACGGCAAGAAGGGAGCCGAGGTGGGTTCTCACAAGGACGAGTAAGCGGATGTCGCATACAGCAGGTGGAGCAAGTGGTCGGAGTGCAATGCGGGCAGTGTGGCGTGCGATGCGATTTATGTGGGACTTGTAGGCAGTGGGGGCGGCGGGGTGAAACGTGTCACCGGACTGGCCGCGTGTGCATGTGCTGTGCTGTTTGTTGTCATGACACGATGTGTATGCGTGTGTTTGGTGCGAATTTTTGTGAGTTCTCGTGCGGTGGTCGTTTGTCGCGCTGGCGTGCGCGCGCCGCGGCAAAGCCCTGAAAGCAGACGGCGACTTGGCGTGCCGTGCTTCGCGTAATCATCGAGTGGTGTAGGCATTGCTTGCAGAAGCAAGGCTGGCTCAGTTTGGTGATCACTTGCAAAAAAGGGTACCCGCCATCCGCGTCCAGCTCGCAAGCAGTCGCTTGCAACGGCCAACCCAGCTTCAGTCGGCACTTCTAGGCGTCCACTCACTCCACTCTCCTCAGCGCCGTCTTGCGCTGCCTTCCAGACCCTAGAATCGCAGCCGGCTCTGCCAAAATGGTGTCGCTGGGGCTTGAGACCGTGCTGGCGGGCACCCCGTCCAACATTTGCAAGACCAAGGCAAGCCAATTGGGCTGGTGCAGGCAGCGCAAGGGCAACACGTGAAGAATTGCACCCGGCTGCGCAGGTGGTCTGCACGCTTGGCCCCAAGTCGCGCAGCGTCGAGGTGCTGGAGGAGCTGCTGCGCGCTGGCATGAGCGTTGCGCGCTTCAACTTCTCGCACGGCTCGCACGACTATCACCAGGTTGGGCCGCCAGCCGCGAGCGTTAAGCCCCGGGCGTTGGCGCGCGCAACGTGAGCGTTGACGTGTGATCAACACTCTGTGCTGAATTCCTTACATGGTCTTGCTTGCACGTGCTCGTAGGAGACCCTGGACAACCTGCGCCAGGCGATGAGCAACACGAAGGTCATGTGCGCGGCCATGCTTGACACCAAGGTGCGCCGCCCGCGCTACTCATCTTCACCATAGGCTAGCGGCCAATTGAACTGGTCGCGTCGCGCGCAGGGTCCCGAGATCCGCACCGGAACGCTGAAGGACGGCAAGCCGGTGCAGCTCACCGCCGGCCAGGAGGTCACCATCACCACGGACTACGCTCTGGCCGGCGATGAGAAGACCATCGCCATGAGGTCAGCATATCTGGTCGGCGCGCACGCTGGGGTGGGCATGCGTTGAGTGGCACGGCGGCAGGGCTCCTCTGCGTGTCGGCTGGTGCCCCCCCTCGCCGCCTACAAACCTGGCGCGCCCGCCCCATGCCCCCCGCCCCAAACCCCCAGCTACAAGAAGCTGGCGCAGGACGTTAAGCCCGGCTCGCAGATCCTGTGCGCCGATGGCAGCATCGTGCTGGTGGGTGGCGGCAGCGCTGCCGTTCCCGTTGCCGGGGGTGCCTAGAATGGTCTGCCTGGCACGCGTGGTCTCCGCGCGCCAATTACACAGCATGTGGAGCACTCTTCTAGCCTCATAGCAGCTCAGCTCAGCAGCTGGCGCAGCAGCGCAGCACAGCAGCTGGCTGCCTGGCTGGCGAGCTCGCCAACGCCACGAGGTGCAGCCCACGGCTCCACGCCCCAATCTACAGCTACAACTACACTGCCGCGCCACACGCGCCAGCAGCAGCCGCTGAGAGGCGAGGCGCTGCCTGGTCGTTCCGGCGCCCCACGAGGAGCGGCGGCGGCAGCGGGCAGCAGCGCGCAGCCGTCCGCCCGTGCGCCCCAGGAGGAGCGCGGCGGCCGGCGGGCCAGCCGGAGTGCTCCCGCCATCTCGGCCCTGCTGCAGGCGCTCGGAATGGCAAGCAGCAGCCCGCGCAGCAGCCCGCGCAGCAGCCCATGTCAGGCGTGTTCGCATGCTGCCGTGTTGCGGTTGTCTGACGCCGCTCTAGGCCGCGACCGCTGCGGAGGCGGGGTGGGCTGCGCCCCGGCGCATCTCAGCGCTGCCGCCGCCGGCGGCGGGGCAGCTGCTGGGCCTGTCTCGCAACCTGCCAGCCACAGCCATCTGCGGCGCTAGGCAACGCAGCGGCGGCATGGAGAGCCGCAGCCAGGGCTTGGCTGCAGGGCCTGCCGGCCTGCGCGGTCAGGCACGGCCGCCCACTGTGTGCCGCGTCCAGCTGTCGGCCGGGGCTGAGCGGCGGGCGCCGCGCGTGTGGGCCCTGCCACACGGGTCCGGCTCTCGGCTCACGGCCGGCCCCTGCCCCCGCGCCCTGTCCCTGCAGGAGGTGATTTCCACCGACCCCGCCGCCGGCACCGTGCGCGCGCGCTGCATGAACTCCGCCACCCTGGGGTGAGCAGAGCAGCCCTGCGAGGGAGGGAGGCGCGCGGAGCCGCTCAGGGCCATCGCGGTGGAGGTGTGTCGTCGCGCTGCCGCGGCGGCGCTGCTTCGGCTACACCGCGGGAGCAGAGCCGCAGGCACCAGGCGCGAGGCGCGGCTGGCTGTCCGCGTGCCTCCTGCCCAGCGACCGCACCCCGCTGGCGCCCCGCGCTGCTGCCCTGCCCATACCATGCCTGCCATTGGTGCCCTGCCCTCACCCTCGCACCCTCCCTCCTTCCTTCCTACCTACCCTCCCCCTCGACCCCCAGCGAGCGCAAGAACGTCAACCTGCCGGGTGTGGTTGTGGACCTGCCCACGCTGACGGACAAGGACGTGGACGACATCCTGCACTGGGCCATCCCCAACGACATCGACTTCATCGCCGCCTCCTTCGTGCGCAAGGGCTCGGACCTCGACCTCATCCGCCAGGTGCGCCCGGGCTGCCAGGCGGCCTTCGCATCTCTGTCGGTACCGTATCTTTATCGGTATCGCATCTCTGTCGATGGAGTCCACAGAGCCGTATGGTCGATGTGATGGCTGGTCCCAGGCGACGGGCGCGCGGGGGGGCCGGGGGGGCAAGCAGGGGGCAGCGAGGAGCAGCGGCGAGAGCGGGCTTGCGGGTCAGTGCACAGCTCAGTCCGGAGAGGCGCACGGGGCCGGGGTGCCCCGCGCATAGCTTGCGGGGCCGTGAGCTGACACGCCGTGCCGAGCCGCCAGCGTGCTAGGGGCCGCCGGCCCTGCATGGGTGCTGCACCTGCCCGCCTGCCCGCTGGTTTGGACGCCCGGTCCCCTCAGCACCACCACCACCACCCCGCTGCCGCGCTCCGCAGGTGCTGGGCGAGCGCGGCCGCAGCATCAAGATCATCTCCAAGGTGCGGGGCCGCGATGGTGTCGGGGCTGGAGGTCTCTGGGGCCTTGTGGGCCGGGGCGAAGGCGAGGGCCGTGCAGGGAGCTGAGGGCCGCCACCGGGGAAGCGCCGGCCGGCCGTGTGCTGTGTGAGGGCGCACCGCGCCAGGCACGTGGTGGGCCGGGCACGAGGTCCCGAGTGGGCATGGCCCACAAGAGGAGACGGGTGCTGCGGGACAGGCTGGCAGGGAGCCTCTGCGCGACCCAACGCAGCGCGGCAGCGTCGGGAACGCAAGCGGGCGCCAGCACGCCCTCCGGCAACCTCTCCTTCCTACTCTCTCCCAAATGCCGCTGCCCCCTCCCCTTGTCGCCCCCAGGTGGAGAACCAGGAGGGCATCCAGAACTTCGATGACATCCTGGCCAAGACGGACAGCGTCATGGTGGCACGCGGTGACCTGGGCATGGAGATCCCAACCGAGAAGATCTTCCTGGCGCAGAAGATGATGATCCAAAAGTGCAACTACGCGGGTGAGGCCCTCGCCCGCCCCCGCACGCAGCGCCCACCCCGCCTCAGTCCCGCGCCCTGACCGCCAAGCCTGCCTTGGCCGCCTCGAGCCAACCTGCTGCGCCTCGCCTCCCCGCCTCATCCCAACCCCGCTGCCCCCGCTGCCGTGCTCCGCGCTTGTCGCAGGTAAGCCCGTCATCACGGCGACGCAGATGTTGGAGAGCATGATCAAGAACCCGCGGCCCACTCGCGCTGAGGCCACGGACGTGGCCAACGCCGTGCTGGACGGCACCGACTGCGTCATGCTTTCGGGCGAGACGGCGGCGGGCAACTTCCCCGTGGAGGCCGTCAAGGTCAGGCGCTGCAGGGGCGGAGATGCGTGCGGCCAGGGGGCCGAATGAATAGGATGTCAGGCCTGTGCTCGGACCTCACGCGGCCGCTGCGCCCCACCCGCACCGCCCGTCCCATCCCATCCCCAGGTCATGACCAAGATCTGCCGCGAGGCGGAGGCCTCCCTGGACTACTACGCCATGTTCAAGCAGATCCTCAAGCAGGCGCCCATGCCCATGAGCCCGCTCGAGTCGCTCGCGTCATCCGCCGTGCGCACGGCGCACAAGGTGAGCGCCGCCGCCGCGCCGCCGCTCCTCTGCAACCGCAGCAACCGCGCGCACTGGCTAGCCGCCGGGTGCCAACCCGCGCCCCCGTGCCCCACGCACGCAGATCGCCAGCCCCTTCCCCGCCCCTCCCCGGCCTCCCTCTGCACGGCCCTGAGTCACGCGCCTCACGCCCTCGCCCCTCGCCCTCGCCCCTGCCCCTACCTTCCCCCCTTTGTCACTGCTCTCGCAACCTCTACCTATTTTAAACCCCCCTTGCCTTCCCCCCTTGTCATCCACCCCAACCCCAGGTGCACGCCTCGCTCATCGTGGTGCTCACGCGCGAGGGCTCCACCGCCCGCCTGGTGGCCAAGTACCGCCCGCTAGTGCCCGTCCTCACGGTGGCGGTGCCGGTGCTCACCACCGACTCGCTCACCTGGACCTGCTCGGGCGAGGCGCCGGCGCGCCAGGTGCGGCAGCTGGCGGGGGGAGGGGGATGCGGCATGGGGGTGGAGGCGAGGGCATGGGGACGGGGAGGAGGCATGGGGGCGGGGGAAGCGGCCGGTGGTTTGCTGCGACAGCACGGGGCGGGCAAGCGGGTATGGGTGAGGAAAGGGCGTGTGCAGGCTCAGCGGGGCGGCGCCCCCGGGGCTGAGCCGGCTCTCGGGCCGCGCCCGGTCACGGGTGCTCTTCCAACCCCGCTTTGTCTGGATGCTGAAGATGGCTCTTGTCTGTACTCTGTGGAGGGCTCGAGCCAGCGCGCCCACCACAGCCCGTGCCGCGCCCCCGTGTTCACCCCGCAGTGCCTGGTCACTCGCGGCCTCATCCCCGTGCTGGCGGAGGGCAGCGCGCGCGCCACGGACAGCGACACCACGGACGAGATCCTGGCCGCCGCCATTGAGCACGCCAAGGTGCGGCCGAGGGGCGGGGGCCGCGGGGCAGGCAGGCGGGCCGCGGCGCAGGGCGGGAGGGCAGGTGGCCTCGAGGCTCGGTGCGGTGCCCCGAACTGCCGTGGAGGTGGCTCGGCGACGTGGCTATGTGCCGTACCGCGGACACCGGGAGGAGCGCTTGCAGCCTCGCATGTAGCCTCGCGTGTCTTGCGCGTCGCCGCAACCTCCCCCCCCCTCCTAACACCGGTATGTGCCTGACTAGTTCGCTACTCCCTCGGTACTTCCCCCCAACACCGCATACCTCTTCCTCCCCTTCCCGTGCCCAGGCGATGCGCTACTGTGCCAAGGGCGACTCGATCGTGGCGCTGCACCGCATCGGCAACGCCTCGGTCATCAAGATCGTGGACATCAAGTAGAGCTGCGCGGCAACACACAGCTGTACGGCGGTGCGGCATCACATCCGTACGGAGATGACACCGCTGTGCGGCGCCGTTGATATACAAGAACAGCTCGGGCGGCGGGAGGGCCGAGGGACAGGGCGTGGGGCGCGGACAGGTGGGGTCGGCGGGCAGGGGCAGGGCCCGCACGTAACATGACGCGGCGGGTCGGCCGTCCCTGGCGGCTGGCGGCTGTACGCGCTGTCGAAGGTATGGGTTGGGGCGGCGGCGGTGCTGCGGCGCAGTGGGGCCCAGGAGGGAGGAGGCGCTCCAATGGGGCCCAGGAGGGCGCGGGGGGCGTGGGTGGTTACGGCGGCGGTACGGCTGCCGAGGCATACGGAGAGATCTCATGCGCACGCGCACCGCTGCGCCGGACGTTGCGGGGCGGGCCGCTGCGGCCGCGGCCCCGGCGCTCCTCCGCGCCATACATATGCTCGGTGCGGCGTTGCGGCGCAGCGGGACTGTTGCGCTGCCTCGTCTTCGTCTTACTGGTTGGAGTTGAGGGCGTGTCGTGGTGCTGCTGGGGCGTGTCGTACGGGCGTGGCACGTGGGTAGGCGCGACGCCGTGCGGCCCGGGCTCCCCCGCTGCCGCGTAGCGGTGGCGGGGCGGCCATGTTGGCCGCTGCCCGGCGGCCCGCGGCCGCCGAGAGAAGAATGCCGGTTTGCTTTCGTCGTCGCTGGGGGTTCTTGCGGCCGGTCAGCGCCGGTCGCGGACCCGTGCCTGGATAGCGTAGCAATTCGAGGGAGGTGCCGTTCATCGTTCGCTCGTTGCTGCAACGGTTGCATGCTCCGCTGTGCCGGATTGGGCGGCAGCGGGCCGCTGGCCCGCGGCGGCGGCGAGCCTCGGAGGCGGGCACGTGCGTGTGAGTGCGTGTGAGGGTGCCACGGTCGCGCGTATCGCGACGGGCGTGTAAAGCTGCAACGCGCTGCCGACCAGAAGGTGGTGCCAGACTTCTCGCACGGTGATCCGGCCCGGCCCTAGGTACTGCTCCGATGGCACCCCTGTCCAGGTCCTCCCATGTGGGTCAGGTCCACACGTGGCCAACAGGCCATGCGGGGCGTGCTGCGCGGCCACGGCCGGCGAGGACGCGTACGCCCTTTTGACCTGACCCGGAGTTGGGAGGCAGGGGCCCAACCCCGTCACTGGCCGATAGCGTGGGCTCTCCTCGCGGGCTTCATCGCGCAGGGGGTCGGCCCAGAAGGATAGCCTGAGCGACGGCCTGCATGCCCACGGCGCCGCTGTTCAAGCCGGGCTTCAGGCCTACATGAGTGCTGACGGTGCCGGCAGCACCTAGAGGCCGGCCACCAGAAGACGGGCGCCCAGCTGGGGCGTGAACTGGCCATGGGCAAGAAGGGCTGGTGACAGCTGTATGTCAGCCATGGAAGTCATTGTCGTGGAAGCCATTGAAGGCAACGCCGTGGCTAGTGGCGGAAGGGGGTGCCGCCAGTACTCCCAGCACGCCGACTCGCCACTGGGGCAGGGTACTAGTACTGACGGGGCGTCGTGTGGGGAGCAGCGGCTGCGAGGCACGGGGTGATGGAGGCAGCAGGGCGTGCCAGGAGGTGTACGTAATTTAACTAAATGGAAGCCGTGGGTGGTGGGGGCTCAGGGGCTGGCCTGCGAAGCCCAGCCCGCACCGTCAAGCGATACTCCGCCAACGATATTGGTTGGGCGGCTGGTCAGCAGGAGACGCAGCACGAAGTTGAGCATGAGGTGATGCCCTCTGCCTCCCTTGCCGCCGCGCCACCGCAGCCGTCGCACGACGACGGTAACGGCGCCGCCGCTGGCGGCGCCGATGCGGGGAACGGCGCCCACGGCGGCTTGTGTGGCCTCCACTGAGCAGCACAAGCAGGTGTGTAGGCTGAACAGGGGACTCGTGCTGGGCTGCAGGCCGCATGTGACCACCCGCATGGTGGCCCGCATGGTGGCTCTCTTACTGTAGAACCAGCTTGCAAGTCAGTGAACGGTATGTGCCCGTGACCCAGCTGCCAGGCCGGGCGCCCTCACCATGTGCCTGCGCCTCATTCACCCGCCGTGCCTGCCGCCGCCTCCCTTCCTTGCCCACGCCCGCTGCCAGCCGGACGCGTGCATGACGAGCACCACCGCCCGGCTGCGTATGAACCGGGCAAGAGGGGCGCGACTCTGGGCCGGGGGAGTGCGCAGCGCTGGGAGGGGTGCGGCAAGGGTTGCTGCTAATGCGTGGGGTATCGGTTCCTGTACCTATCGCCTCTTCGAGGGAATATCTTACCTTTCGGGGTTGAAACAATATCTGACACATGACGCCCTGGGCCATCATGGCTGTGAACGGCACCCCCGGATTTCATCCGGATCCCTGTGACCCCCTTTGACCTTCTGGTATCAGGCCTGGCGGTTGGCAGCTTTGCGCCGTTGCCTCTGCCTTGTCTGCCTCTGCCTTGTAAGGGTTCTGGCATCACCGGTTCCGTCGCGAGGGCGTTGTGCCTTAGCGCCGCGCTCCTAAGGGGAAGGAATGCAACACGGGGAGGGGGGTTGCCGGAATGCGGCCCCTTGTAGTTCGTCAGATCCTGGACCAAATGCTCCAAGGCGGCGGGCCAGCGGAGGTCGCGGAGGGGTCCGGTCATCCGTCACGCGCACTGGTCAGGATACGGCGTGAGGCACTGGGGTCGGCGCGTCCCCGGCCCGCCGCACCGGCTATGGGGACTTGGGGAGGGAGGCAGGCTGGCAGGGTAAGCGCAAGCGGGCTGGCTGGCCGGGAGTCGCGCAGGCAATATCGGCTGCATACGTAGAACGACGGGGTGGGGGTGGGGTGGGAGTGGTACAAATAGGTAGAGATTGCGAGAGCAGGGGGGTGGCGGGGGGGGGGGGGGGGGGGGGGGG
>BDDC01000058.1:96217-118401 GCA_001662425.1 Chlamydomonas sphaeroides
CGGCGGAGGCGATAGGCACTAGCACACGACGGCCTCACGACAGAACCGATGATGCCAGAACCCTTACAAGGCAGAGGCAGAGGGCATCACCTCATGCTGCGACTTCGTGCTGGGAACCCTGTTGACCAGGGGTCTCCCCTGCTGTTGACCAGCCGCCCAACCATACCGTTAGCGGGGGTCTCCCCTGCCTGGCACGACCCGCAACAACAGCTGCAGGTGCCGGTATACATGCCAGCACCGCCCAGACGAACAACAAGTAACCGACAAACTCTGCGGCGGCGGGTAGCGACTGTAAACGGCAAACGTGTGGCGCCTGCCGACCCACTGGTCAGACCGCCACTGTCGTCATTTGTCTGGACACATCGCTTGCGTTTATGGTTTGTATTGAGCGATTGGTCGCCTTGCAGCTCGTTGCGGCGCGGCGGAGCTGACTCGCCAAATTCACAGTGGTAAGGGTCGCTGCGGCAAAGTCCGGACAAGCACAGCATCGAAAACCTCTACTCTTGCTTTACAGACGCACTTATCTTATCGGCAACCTTTAGCTAAGCCACGCGGCCAAAGTTTCATAGTTTGTTCGGCCGTCGCCTCGGCTCCAAGCTGGGGCCCATATCTCTGCCCGATGCTGCTCCTAGCTGCTTGGCAGGACTCGGGAGGCCTCCTCGGCCTCCTGGAGGAACGAAGGTCCCGCACGACCGCGGAGGACTTTGCGGAGCAACCCTTGCAAGCTTACAACAAGCAGAGGAGTTGAATTACTCCGCGGAGATGTGGGCTGCCGAAGAGCCTCGTGGAGTTCGCGGAACTGCCGCTTTGCTCTGTGGCATTCTTGCTTTCGGAACAGCCGGTGCTTGGGCGCTTGGGCTCTCCTTTCTAGCAGTTGCGCAGGGCGTGTTACTGGTGATAGTGTCGCTCGTCGCCCTGGCGAGATGGCATCATCCTCCCTCAGCGACAGCAGCCGCAAGCGGTGGCCCGACCGACACAATCAACGTTGTTCGCGCGCTCGCCACGCAGTCGCGGGTACCATACGGCTCACGGCAGCTGCGCACACGGGCCCCTGTGGCCGCTGGTGCCGCGCCGTCCCTGTCGCCGTCCAGTCCGACCGTCTTGTCGGCCCGGCACAGCAAGCCGTTAGCACAACCTGTCGCCGGAAAGTCCAGCTTCCCTTCCAGCAGCAGCAGCCTCAAGGCGCCGCTGGGCCTTAGCCGCAGCACGATCGTCGAAGATGCAGAGTACCCAGCCCCCGGCACCCAGGTGCGTGCGCTTCTCGCAACGGCCAGGCCCCATGCGCCTTTCCTTCAATCCTTCCCTACTGCATGCTTTCCACCGAATCTCACACCAACCCTCACTCCCCGCCACACGCTGCAGACCGTCATGGAACTCAAAATCGAAACAGTGAAATTGGGCGCGCGGCAGCTGCGCTACAGGCGCTACCAGCCCACAGACCGGCTGCCACCGCCGCCGCAGCCGCCGCCGCAGCCGGTTCATACTGCGGGACCGCCTGTGTACTACAGCCATCAGTACCAGGAATACCACTCCGGCGGCGTAGCGGCTGCAAGCCGCGACGCCCAAATCTGCGAGCTGGCGGCCACCGCCGCCGCCGGTGTGCCGCTGACGGCCGCGACGGCGCTGGCGTTCCGTGCGACAGCGCCGCACCACGCCGCCACCCCGACGGCGCCGTCGCTCGCATCCGCTGCCTCCGCCGTGCGCGTCAGCATCAAGGTGCCGTGGGCGCAACCCTCTGCGCTCGACGCCACGGCGGGCGGCAGCCCCGCCGGCGGCAGCGGGCTGGGCCTGCTGGAGAGCCTCAACCAGGCCCTGTCGTGTGGCTCTGGCTACATGGTCGTCGGCGCCGCCGTACGGCCCGGCTGCATGATGGTGCAGCTAGAGTTGCTGCAGAGCGGCGCCGCCGGCCACGGCGGCGTGCGCGCCCTGGCCAGCGGCGGCACCTCCGCGGCGGAGACGGCGTCGGAACTGGCGCGGTGTGTGCGGCTGGCGGTGCCACCGGGCGTCGGCGCCGACGGCGCCGCGGAGGAGGTCCTGATGTGCGTCGCCGGGGGCCCGTCCTATCGCGTGCACGTTGGCGGCGGCGCCGTGGCGGGGGGCGGCCCGTTAGATCTCCTGCTGGCGGCGGCGCCGCCGGCCTGGGCCGCAGACGTGCGGTTGATCCCGGACGCGCCCGCTGTCGTCTTGTCGGCTGCCGTGGAGGGCGCGCCGTCGGAGCTCGTGATTGAGTTCACTGCTTCGGTGGCATTCGGCGGCTCGGTTGAGGCGGCGGCGCTGGCGGCGGCGCTGACGGAGGCGGCGCAGGCTGCCGTCGTCGCCTCGCCTCATCACGGCGCCGCTGACGGCTGGCAGCTTATTGCCCTTTGCCAGGGCCGCAGCCTGCCGCTGAGGTCCGCCGTGGCACGAGTGGTGAGTCGCCGGCACGGTCCGCTGCTACTGGCTCTGCACATAGCCCGTCGTCGTCCCTTGCTGCAACCCGGCTGAGCCAACCCGAGCGCTGTGCTATGCTCTGCGCTGGCGCCGTCCTCCCTGCTGGCGCCGTCCTCCCTGCCCTCTGTCGTCACCTCGGCACCCTCCCGGCCGCCACTCCATGCAGGCCGCTGGCGGCGAGGTGCACCTGACAGTGACCGTGGCCGGCGCCGCCGAGGCCGTGGTCGCCTCGCGCTGCGGCCTCGCGCAGCTGTCCCTGGAGTTGTGGCACGGCGTGCGACCGCTGGCCCGCGCGCCCACGCTCGCGCTGCTTCCCGGCGGCGGCGCCGCCGGCGTGGCGGCCGAGGTCTGCGGGCTGCGGCTGCGCGGCGGCTTTGCCGCGCCGGCGGACGAGGAGGACCGTGGCTGGGAGCAGCTACTGGAGGACCTGGCGGCGCTCGAGCTGTACGCCGCCGCCGCGGCCGGCGCGGCGGCGGTGCCGGCGGCGGCAGCGGCGGCCCCGCCGCCGTTGCAGCTTGGCAGCGCCGACATGTCGGGGCCACTGCTGGCGATGCTGGCGGGACAACACGGCGCGGCGCAGCGCGGGACCATGGTCACCCTCGGCGCCCACCTGTTGTCGTACACGGTGTCCCTGGGCATGCCGCACACCGCCGCCGCCGCGCGCGCCGCGCTGCGCGCGCTGGGTGTCGGCCTGGCGGAGGCGGACGCCGCCGCCATCGCCGCCGGCGTCGCCGGTGACGAGCGCGACCCGGTCCTAGGCATGCCGCTGGTACATCTTTCCGTACTGTCGGGCAGTCTGACTACGCTGCGCGCCGTGCTGGCGTGGGCGGCCGAGGACGGCGTGCCTGCAGCCGTGCTGCTGCGGCCGCACGCCGGTATGGACCTGCCTGCGCTGGCGGCTGTGGTGGCCGCCGGCGCGCCGCCGGGCGGCAAGCTGGCCTCGTACCCGGACCGCGTGGCGGCGGCGGTGCGGCTGTACATAGCCGGCGCGGAGCATGACGACGCCGACAACGATGTGGGTTGCGACCAGTCCACCGTCAAGCCGCTGCCGGCCGCCGGCGTGCCCGCGAATGCAGCGGCCCCGCAGCCACGGGACGCGGCGGTGACGTTTGACGCCGCCGCCGCCAAGGGCCCGACAGTGGCCCTGCTGGCACGGCCGCGGCCCGCCGCGGCCGGCGGGCTGGCGGGGTGGCTGCTGGTGGTGCTGTTCGGCTACCGGGACCCCGCCCGCGAGGCGCGCTTCCGGGCGTTCGTGCAGCCGTACGACAGACACGTGGTGACGTACTGGGCGCCGCTGATGTGCAGCCTGCTGGCGGCGGCGCTGCTTCGGCAGCTGCGCGGCGACGGTGGCGATCCGGCGGAGACGCCCGCGGCGCTGCTGTTCGCCTGGACGTACCTGCCGCTGAGCGCCAGCCTGCTGGCCTTCCCGTGAGTGCCGCCGCACCGGGCCGACCCTCCCGCCGCGCCGGCCGACACCTTGCCAAGCGGCCGACCTCCCACGCGCGCCGGGCCGTTGCCCTCGCTGCCCGCCTGTGTGCCTGCCACTCGCATGTCCCTCGCCTAACTCACCGCCTTCCCATCCCTGCCCCCCTGCCCGGCCCCCGACCCGCAGCGCCGCCACCACTGCCGCGCTGCCCCGCTGGTGGCTGCTGTGCGGTCTGGGCCGGCTGTCGGCCAAGGCCGCCTGCTGCGCGGGGCTGCTGCCCACACCCGCGAGCATGGTGACCTACACACGCAGCGGAGTCACCACAGTCACCGACACCATCCTGCCGGCCCTGGCTGAGCGGGTGAGCCGCCCCGGGCCGCCCCGCGCTGTGCAGCCTGCTGCCCCATCGTGGCTGCCCCATGGCGGCGAGCATGCGCGCGTGCACGCGTGCCTATGCCGCTGCGCGTGCGCCTGGCCTGCCCACCGAGGGCCTGCACACCATGGGCCCCGCACACTACCGGCGGCACGACAAGGAGGCACCGTACGGGAGACGTGGCCGGCGCCGCCCGAGGCTTAGCGCGTCGCGCGCCCAGCGGTGTCGCCCTGCAGGCCAGCCTCTCTTGGGGCGAGGCCAGCAGCGCGCCCGGCAGAACGCGCCTCGTGCCGCACGCCCTCCTGCTCACGCGCCGCCCCCTTAACCGCTCGCCTCCCATCCCCGTTCCCTCTTGCCCGCTCTTCCCTCTCCCGCAGCTGCCGTGCGGCTGGGCCGGCATCGCCGTGCGCCTGCTTGACATCTCCTGCCAGGCCTACTTCGCCTACGTGACTGGCATTGCGCCCAGCCCCGCCGCCGCGCTGCTGCGCTGCTCGCTCCGGCTGGCGCTCTACATGCTGTGTGCGGCGGTCGCCGAGCTGCGGCTGCGACGGCGCTTCGAGTCCGACGAGGCGCACGCGGCCGCGGCGGAAGAGTCGGGCGCCGCGGCGAAGGGCGTGGCGGCGGCCGCGGCGGCTGCTGGCGGCGACGGCGGCGTGGTAGCCACGGCACGAGCGTTCGCATGATGGGGCCTGTCCTGCTCGGGGCGTGTGTTGTGTGTGGAGAGCGGCCCGGCGGCCGGATGGGCTGGCTCGGTGGGAGGAGGTACAGCGGGCATGCGGGCAGGGGCAGCCGATGGGCGTGCGGGGGACTTGGGGGAAGCCGGATGGGGGCCCGTGGCTTGTCTGGTGTGCAGGGCCGGTTGGGCGTAGTGCGATGGGTCGCTGGGGGGCAAGTGATGCTGCATGAATGCGCAAGGGGGTGCATGGGGTTTGGCGGCGCGGGCGCCGGGGTACGCCACGTCGAGGCCGGTGCACGCGCAGCGTGTCGGCCCCGCCGTGCTTGCTGGCTGTTGGGGCGTCGTGGGGGCGCTGTGAATGGTGCGGTGATTGCTGGAACATCTCAATCATGGCGCTCTTACAGTTGGCTGGGGCCGGGCGGCGGCTTTTGCCAAGGGGGGGCTCTGCGCGCGCTTGGGGAGCGCACGGGTGGGGAGCACCGGCGCGCTCGCGGAGCTGCGTTGCGCGGGACGTGAAACTCTGCGGCCGATGGCCTGTGGTTGCCAGCAGGGGCGCCCCGGCCCCCAGGCTGCGCCCGCTTCTGGGGCAGCAGCGGCCGGGCGGCGCTGCGTCGGTGGGTTGGCTTATGACCTACAGGTTGGCTGGCTGGCTGGCTGGCGGCCGCTGGGCGCCGCGTGGGTTTGGGGCGCTGCTTGGTGGCCCCTGGCGCGCCGCGGCAGCGGCAGCGGCATGTTGTGGCGAGGTTGTGCTGGGTTGTGAGCTGGGGTGTGGTGAGTCAGCCAGGGAAGAACCTTTATCCCACGTGCACTGCCGAGGGCCGGGTGACGTGACTTGATGGCGTCGTACGCTGCCCCGCAGCCGGAGGCGGCTGGGCGCTGGGCGCTGGTGATGGGAGGGTACAACATGGGTAGAAAATCGGGGGTGGGAACGGCGGGCGCGCTAATGGAATCTGCTGACGGCTGCGCCGGCATCAGCCGGTGTGGGGCTCCTTGCAATGGGCGCAAGTGGCTCTAGGCATCGACATGCGAGCGAGTAGAAGGACATGTACAATTGGCGCGCTGCTGCGCCCATTTCTAAATAGCGGCTGCGGCGGCTTTTGGCTTGGCTGCGCGTGCCCGGCCCCGCCCTGCGGAAACGATTGGAGATGTCGGATTGTTGCCGGTTGCTGGTTAGGCGGCTGCAGCGGCTGGTGCGCGCCGGCAAGGCTGCGGCGGCCGGGCAGCCAGCCCTTGTGCATGCCCCCATACGCTTCCCTTCTTGTCATATGTACCTACCCTGGTCTAGGCCGCGCCTTCGGGGCTGTCCGCATTCTCGGTGGGATTGCATGCGGAGAGGCATGCGCGTGTAGGTGTGCGTGTGGGTGTAGGGGTTTGCCTGTATTGCGCCGCCCGCTGGCAGCGCGCCTGACGGCCGGTGCCGACCAAATAAGCCTTGGCCGGGACTGACGGCCCTTCGTCAAGTGTGAGTAAACAAGTGTGGGGACTTCAACTTTAGAACCGCAACGCCCGACTTGGTGAACTCGGTGTAGTACGGCGGCGAGGCGGCGTGTCGGAGCGCGCGCCGCTGCCTGTTGCGCCGTGGGCCCGGACCCCGCGGCAAGGCCTGTGGCGATGTCGCTCGGCGCTCGCTCGCTGGCCTGGTCCAATGAATGCATGCTAAGCCAGCCGCTCGTGCCCTGGTGGTAGTGTTCGCCGTTCGTGTGGTTGGTAGCTGACGCCGAGCCGGCGGGCTGTCGCCTGCGCCGCGCCGGCAGCATAGATGCTGCTGTGCAACGTTTCGCGACCGCCCAAAACTTCGTTCGTGAACTAAACCGCTGCACCGCGGTGCTTTGGGGGCCCTTGTCGAGGCCAGGGCGTGGCGCCGACTGGTGGCGCTAGCAGGCTGGACGGACTCTCGCTTCGTGCGGCTGCCTGCTGCAGCGTAGTGCTTTCTTGGGCCGCCTGGCAGCGGCCAACGCTGTCTGGCGATAATTGACGCTGTGTATGGTTGACGCTGTGTTTGGAGCTGTGTGTGACGCCTCGCCTTTCCCCGTTGCCGATGCGGCCGCAGCAGGCTGCGGCCATTATCGGCTCGCCCCATTCCCATTCTTGTAACTGATACCTGTATGATTGATTGCCGCCCCCGCGCCGTACGTTACTCCTGTGCCCTCGTCCAGATCTTAACTGGGCAGTATGCGACACAGTGGCAGCCGGCAAGGCTACGAGGCCCGCTGTTCCAAGCGATACATAGAAGACGCGTTCGTTACATCGCCCCCCGCAGGAGGAGTAGAGCTGTCCCTCCACACATCGATGCGCAGAAAGTCAGATCACGCACGCTATACATCACGGATCACGCCGCCGAACACGCGAGGCCAAGACAGGTTTCCTGAAGTCCTGCAGGGCGCTTAACCCCAATTATTTATTTCAGGGGATCAACCCTGTGCGCCGAGCGATCGCTGGTGCGGCGGCGGCGATGGGGATGCTGGAACGACGCGCGGGAAGACGGGGGTAGCGCTTGCGACAGGGCGCGTGTGCGCAAGCGCTCTGGCGGGCGGCAGCACGACAGCCGCAGCAACTCGGCTACACAGTTTCCTACGTCGTGCTGCATGACAACCGCCCCTCGGGCACCATTGTACCTATCGTCTACGGTCTGCGTTACTTTCGTTTGCGTCCTGGCCTAACCGACAAGCGACCGGCGCGCGACCGGCACGGCATCGGACTGACGAATCCACTCATGATATATACAGACGTCAACAAAGCTGGGAAGATGTAGACGCGGTGCCGCTTCACCTGCATTCGCAACATGCGATGTTCGCGCCGAGCGCGCGTCAGCTGGGCGCTGCTGCCCTTACTGCTAGTTACATGTGCAACCGTTGGGGCGCGTCATCTGGCACAGGCGACGCTGCACGGATTGCCAACCACTGCTCAGCCCCCGGCGCCGGGCGTCGCGGAGGAACTTTTGTCCCCGGAAGAGCTCGCGGCCAACGCGGGCCGACTGGGAGTCTTCTGGCTGGTCACCAAGCTCTCATTCAAGTGTAAGCTTATTGCCAGAGCGACCGTGGCCATGGCTTGGCCCGGGCGTGTCACGTCTAAAGCGCCCACCGGCCGCCTCGCTGCCAGCCAACAGAGAGCCAACACCCAACCCGCACGCCCAGCCCCTCCCTCACCTTCCTCCCCTCCCTCCCCTCCCGCCCAGCCCGCGACCGCGTGTCCATGCTGCGCGCTTCGCTGCGACTGGCGGCGACTCACCTGCTGCCACACACGCCGGCTGTGCTGTACGTGTTCACGCGCGAGGCGCGGCTGGCGGCGCTGCGGGACGCGCTGCGAGGCCTGCCCCAGGTGAGCCACCAACCCGCCCGCCCGCCCGCCCGCCCGCCCACCGCAACACCGCACACCAGGCTGCGTAGCCTTATCACGCATGCGGCGGCGGGCACACGTGAGCGGCATCCAGCCAGGCGATCCTTCAGGCCGCGGCAGGAGGGGTGCGCCCGTGGGGTGCGCCCCTCCCTGGCCCGCCGCGGAAGGCCCTGCGTGCGATGCGCCAGGTCGAGTGGCGCGCGTCGCCTCCGGATGTCTCTCGCCTGCGCACTCAACGCGGTCTGCGCCGCACCCGTAGGAGCGTCGGGTGCCCAGGCGGGGCTCGCGTGGGCGCCAGCCCCTGGCCGTTGCACCAACCGGCGGCTGTGCCGCACCCTCAGGAGCTTGGGCTCCTGGCGCCCGACCTGCAGCAGGAGCCATCAACTCGCTCGGCGGCAGACGGCGCCGGCGGCTCGGAGGCCAAAGGCCCCGGGTTAGGCGCGGGCGGCGGCCCCGGCGGCGGCGCGGCCAGCGCCACGGGCCGCACGCTGCTGCGGGTGCTGCCCCTGGCCAACGGCACCTGGCTGCTGCCCGAGCCGGGCCGCGACCCGCGCACCTGGAAGGGGTGAGGGACAGGAAATGGCGCCATCCGGTTTCCTACTTGTCACCCTCGTTGCTCATGATGCCGGGCGGCCCCGGCCTGAGCGCAGATGATGCGCACCCAGCAGGGCTGAGCAGCCGCAGCAGCCGGCTCGGGGGCGCCCGGGGCGGGGGCCCGCGCTGGGGGCCCCCCGGGCCGGGCAGCCGCGGGCATAGGCGGCGCGCGGTGGGCTGGGGCGGCGCGGCTGCCGCTCGCCTCCCGTGCGCGCCGCCGCGCAACCCCTGCTTGCCCTCGCCACGTCGCATGGCGCCCGTCCGCACGCCAGCCGTCGCGCAGCCCACGCATGCGCGCCATCCCCGCCCCTCCCTGCCCTCCCTAGTCCTTCCTGCCCCCGATCCTCCCGACCCCCTCCCTGGTCCTTCCGCGCCCCCCGCCCAGCCACTGGACCCGCTCCTACCGGCTCATGGGAGACTGGCGGCTGTCCACAATGCCCGCCTTCGCGGCCAGCCGGGGCCACAGGTACGGCCGGAGGCGGCCCGGCCCGAAGGCCTGGGCGGAGCAAAGATGGGCGGGTTGGCAGGCAGATGGTCCTGAGCGGCGGGGAGGTGGGCCGGTCGGCGGGGCCAGGGACCGGTGCCGGGATGGGGGTTTGGGAAGGCGCGGGCTGGGCAACGGCTGGCGTGCGTGGCGGGGGTTGGGAGGGTGGGTCCGTGGCGGACGTGTAGGAGGGCGGGACGCGGCGCAGCTGCCCTGGACGCTGAGGCCACAGTCACCGTCCTGCTTGTCCGCGTCCATGTTGCACCGCGCCAGGTACCTGCTGCAACTGGACGACGACTCGTTCATAACGGGCCAGGTGGGGTTCCGGCGCGGCGTAACCACACGCACGGGTGACACCTAGCGGCACGCTGGCCCATGCACACATGCCTTCGCACGTTCTGAGGGAGCTGAAGAACGAGGAGAGACATGTCATGCACATGCCCTTGCTTAATAATGAACACACGCTCCCCTCGAGTGCCCCCTCCACCTGCCCGGTAGGCCCCAGACCGGTGGCTCTCTTGAGCCCAGCGGACGACACGAGCTGCGCAATACACACACGTTTCACCCTGCTCGGCTCCCCCCTGGCCCCCTGCCCGCCCGCCCTCCCGCGCCAGGTGGGCCACAACCTGGTGGCTCTCTTCGACCGCCACGGCCTCCGCCTGGGCGCCCAGCGCCACATCGTGGAGCCGCCGCTGGTCACCTGGTGAGCGCCGCGCCGACGATGGTCGTCTGTCCCGGTAGATCGCGTGGGATGGAGTGAGGCGAAGAGGTCACGGTAGCCGCCAGTACGCCCCCTGGGTTCCTGCTGATACGACACATCGACAAGCTGCCGCTGGCCGCCTGGTGAGGGCCGCGCCTGGTGTCACGGCACACGACGGGCAGGGCAGGCACAGCATGCCGGACCCGACGTCACGCTTCACGGCTCACGAGGGCCCCAGGTCGGGTCTCGTGACGCAGCTTGCTGAGGTGTGTGCGCCTCGGCCGCGTCCAGGGGCCTGCCGGAGCTGGCGCGCTTCTTCATCCTGACACACCAGGCGAGCAGATGGGGAGGGCGGTCATGCGGGCAGGGAGGGTGTGCTTGCAGGGGCTTGTCGGGGGCCGGCGGGCGGGCGGGGGCGGGGTTGCTGGGGCCGGACAGGGGCCTACACACCAGGCGGGAGTGAACGTGGGAGGGCGGGGCGGAGGAAGGGAGGGCGTGTTTGCGCTGTGTTTACGCGGTGTTGGCGCGGTGGATCGGTGCGGCAAGGCGTGGGCCGCGGCACGCCAATGCTGACACGCGCCACGGCCCGCACCCGCGGCTGCGCAGGTTCAGCCGGCGACTCTGCTGTCGCACTGCGAGCCCCCCTCCTGGGAGGGGCTGCGCTCGGGCCTGGGCCACAACGTGAGTCGGAGCGCGCCAGCATGCCGGCGGCGGATGGCGCTGCTGGGCTGCGCGCGGGCACAGGGGCAGAGCGCCCTCGCAAGGGGCCAGAGCGCCCTCGCAACGACGCACTGTGCGCTGCGGCAGCCCCTCCGCAGGGGAAGGGAGGCGGCCGCATGCGTCCACGCCGCCAACCTCAGCCCGTCCCCGAGCACCTCCGCCGTTTTTCGCTGCCCACCCTGAGCCCCACTCCGCGTTGTGCCTCGGTAGCTGTACGCGGTCTACGCCGTCCACGGCACGAGCTACTCCCCAGACCCAGCCGCTCCTGGTCTGCTGGAGACTGCCACTACCGGTACCCGAAACCCAACCCATCCACGGCTCAGCGTCGCTGCCCCGTCTATCTCCCCTGCGCCCGCCGCAGCCGGAGCCCGAGCCCGACGAGCAGCAGCTGTGGCCGCTGGCCGCCTCCCTGGGCGTTCCCCACCGCGGCGGCTGGGACCGGTCCGTGCCCAACGGCAACTGCCTGCTGCTGAGCCTACAGTGGTGGCACAGCCCGCTGGTGCGATGGGGCGGGGCCGGAGAGGGGGCGGGTAGGGAGGTGGGGCGGCGCGGTCCGGTGGTAGTGATAAACGAGACAAGGACTCCATTACAGGTTGGGAGGGGCACGGGAGGAAGGCAGGGGCAGGGTGCAATGGGTCCTAGAGCACGCTGGCTCAGCTGCGATGCCTCAGTGAGCTGCCCCCTTGGATGCATCCTGCTGTATGCCCCACCCCGCCCGGCAATCCTGGTTTCCTCCATCACCCCGTGACACCGTACTCGCGGTCCGACCCCTTGCCCTGCATGCCAACGGCCGCAGGTGCAGCGCTTCGTGCAGCTGGCCCGCTCCTCGGGCGCCGCCGCCATGTACCGCTGGAACGACCAGGCGGTCATGGGCATGGCCGAGCGCCTCTTCCTGAACGACTCCACCAGCCACCGCCTGCTGTTCGGCTTCCAGCACCGCGGCAGCCACCAGGCGGCGCTGCGAGCGGGCGGCCTGGACCCGGAGCGAGAGTAGGCGGCGTGCCGAGCCTTGGCGAGCGAGGGGTGCATCGCGAGGCGAGGTTCTGAGCAGCTCGCAGCGCTGGGGACGGATGGGCTGGGGCCACGCTACGCTACGCTACGCTACGCTGTGCTAGCTACATATACACGTGTGATCGGCATGTGTGACGGCAGGGGTTGGGTGACGGCGGCAGGGGGCTGCGGGCGCGACGGGGGCGGGTGGGCACTGGACAGCACGGATGCACACGCACTGCTCAAGATTAGGTATTGGCTAGGCGATGGCCGCAAGTGGAGGCGCGGGTCAGCGGAGGGACGGCCAGGGCCACGCCCGCAGCCCATGCCATGGTGGGAGGCCGCATGGCCCACGCCGGCTGGGCCCAAAGGTTTCATGCTGGAGAAGTGCCTGAGGAGGGACCGCTGTGACTGCGGTGAGCTCAGCCTTGCATCGGGGGTCACGCGCGGCTGCCGGAGCGGGGTCGGCCTACGGGCTGTGGGGCGCAAGGGGCAGGGGTATCACCAGGCGTGGGCGCATGACACCCGGATCACGTAAGACCGAGGGGCCGCGGCGGTTGACGGACAGACGGAGGCTAGCCAGGGCAGCCGGGCAGGGGCGTGCCCCGCAATGGGCGGGGGCCCTGACGTGGACGATGCGCCCCAGCAGCGCCCGCGCTGTTGACACGCAGGGATGGGCAGGAGCAGGATGCCCTCGGTGGCAGCGGGAGGGGTGTAACGCAGGCTTATCTGACATCCAGCTGATTGTGTGCAGGTGCCATCGCCTGCTTTTACTTGTGCTGCCATCACCGCGGCAGCCATGGGGGCCAGTGTACGCAGGCAGGCTGGGCCCGGGGCTCGAGTAGGCCCGGCGCGACCGGCGCAGAGGGCAGCGTCCCAAGGCAGATGGGCACGACCGGATGACGAGGCCGCCGGCAGCACTGAGACCCCTTGGAGCTGGGGTCCTGCAGCAGGCATCTGCAGCTGACCTCAATGACCATGCTGAGCGTAGGCCGCGTGGCATGGCTTCACCCTTGGGTGCCTCGCCACGCGCCGCCCCGGCACCGCGCCGCTCTGGTACGCAAGGGTGCTGTGTTGTGCTGTGTGGGCGAGGTGGGGTGATCCGCAGGTCCGGGTACTCGACACGGCGTGAACAGTAGGCTGCCGTCTGCTGGGCGAGTGCTGGGCAGCAGCCGTGGTTGTGGCATGCACCTCTACGGGCGTCGGCTGTGGGCGTCAGCGCGCATGGGATGCCGTACAGATGCCGTTTCTTTGCGGCTGCCGTGACCCCGCAAACTCCGTACCTCGTGCGAACCGCCAACAAAAAGGACCCCACTCATCTTGTCCATGCCCGTTCGCTCCATCGCCATCCCCCCAGGAGTCCTGTCCTGATCACCCCTTGCACGCGCGCGCAGGCCTACACCATTCATGGACTCAATCACGCACGGCTACCCTAAAGCGAAGTTGCCACATGTTTCGCCCGCCGCTCGCGCCCCTGCCGTAGCTAGCTCCTCGCTTCCTTGACCAAGAGGCGGCACGCCTGCTGCTGCAAAGCAGCTCCCGACCCCTAGTGGCCCGTCAGCAGGTCGGGCAGCGTGGCGATGGCCTTGTTCATCTGGCCCACCATGGCCGTCATGGTCTCGTGCAGCTCCCGCGTCACGGGCAGGCCGTCCTGAATGACCCAGCCCTCCTTCCACGGCTGCGGCGGCATGGGCAGCACCGGCAGCTGCCGCGGGGGGCGCACGGGCACAGGGCACAGCGAACGGGTCAAACAAAAGCATAGCATATAGCATTGAGCAACCGTGCCCCCGGTGGTGCGAGCTTGGCGCTGCGCTGGCCTAGCGCATCCCGCGGTCCCTTACCTTGAGCGCCTGCTCCCGCGACGTGTAGTCGCGTTTCTCCCAGCGCCAGATCTCCTTCTTCTGGCCCCCCTGCATCTCGAAGTACAGCGTGCCCCTGCGGCCAACATGCCACGCGCAGTCAAACCCTTGAGCGGTGCGCGGCTTCAACGCGACCGCAGCAGGCATGGCCCCGGCACCCCAGCACCCCCGGCGCTGCCGGGAAGGCAACCTGCCCTCCCAACCGCCCGTGCCCAGGCCACACCAGGTGTAGTGCAGCATGGCTGCGTCCCCGAGCACCAGGTCATGCGGCGGCTGCGCGATGAGGCGGCTGTGCGGCGGCGTCTCCGTGCTGAGCGTCACGTTGCGCAGCGCCAGCGCCAGGTCCCACGCGTACATCTCACGCACCTGGGGTTGGGGGTGCACAGGGCCCATGTTGCACATGGGTTCAGGGGACTTGTTGCACGCGACGCGGTATGTGGGCCAGGCCACGCAGCTATGCAGGGCTACCACGCGGGCCCTGTGCACAAAGCTCAGTTGACCTGTGGCTCCCACCGCAAGGCGTACAGCAGCCACCGAATGCAACCGCGCCGCTCACCCAGTCCAGCTGCTTGACGGCCTCGGGGCTGGCCTCGATGGCGGCTGTGATGCGCTCCCACTCGGGCACCACGCCCTTGAGGTCCGTGAAGCGGATCATGACGGGTGCCGGGCCCGAGCGCGGCACCTTCTCGGGGTCCACCCTGTTGTCTGACAGCTTCTTCATCAGCCACGAGGCGTCTGGGGAGGTGGGCCGCGGATGTGGGTCGGCCGTGAGAGCGATGTGGGTCGGCCGCGGCGGGATGATGTGGGTCGGCCGTGAGGATGGACGGTAGTGCGGCGGCCGCGAGGCGGATGTGGGTCGACCGGCAGAACGAAGCCCGCGACACGGATCGCCGCGCCGACGGGGGTCAGGAGCAGAGCAACAGCAGAAAGCGCGCCGCCGCACCGATACTGCGGCTTGCGTGTTTGCACGGCTAGCTAGCGCCAAGGTGAAGGCACAGAAACGACTCAGGACGTCGCACGGCAGGGGTGGGTGCTACGTGCGGCCATGCCGGGCATGTGGCGAGGCGGGTGCTGCGCCGCTGGACTCGCCGGGCGCCGCGCGGCGGTCGCATGGAGACCCGCGCACTCGAACCGTACGCCTGCGGCCTGGGCTCTCACCCGGGTGGGCGGGCATGATGTAGTCGAACATGAACTGGAAGCCCGTGGTGCTGCGGGAGTAGCAGCACGGCGACGGCAGCAGCGTTGGGCAAGCACCAATGCGAAATGCCGCTTCGCAGTTGGGTGGTACCGAAAGGGTCAAGCTGCGGCGCAGGGCCAGGGTTCCCCCGCGTCGCCGAGCATCCCTGCCCGGGCGGCTGCGGGACTTACGAGACGTCATAGGCGTCGGGCGCCTGAACGGGCCGCATCCACACATAGTCGCACTCCAGCAACAGGATCCAGGCGCCCTTAATCATGCCTGGCTCCTTCTCGGCGGCGGCCATCCACTGCGCAGCACAGCGACGGGACAGGCGCCGAGGGAGGAGGGGGAGTTCAGTGCCGTGCACCGCAGCAAGGGCATTTCGGCCGCCCACATGAATTATAGTGCAGCGTCCTCAAGATGGCAGGCGATCGCGCAGGATGTGGTTCCGCATGCAGGTGTGCCGCACCCGCCCATTAGGCGCCGCCCCACCGCCAAGCCGCTAGCCAACATCCTTGGGCCCAAGCGCTGCGCGCTGCTCTTTCAAGCTGCTGCCGTTGGTGACCTGCCTGTGCAACAGCGTTGGGCCGGTCCGCGACGGGGAAGTCGCACCACTCGTCGCACTTGGGGTGCAGCGGGTTGGCGCGGAAGGTGGGGATCTGGCCAGAGCGACGGACAGGGCAGGAGAGGCGGACGGGCGGAGCAGAACCCATCAGTAATGCACGGCACCAAGCAGGCGAGAGCAAACCAATTGAGACATGCTGGTGAATCAGCACGGCGCATTCCCCTGATCAAGCCGGCAAGCAGTGGTAGCGGCAGCGTACCTCGTTCATGAGATCGTCCGGGGTCATGCGGTGCAGGATGCGGGTGAAGCCCGTCAGCTTATCGCCGCCCGGCATCTGCTGCACGAGCTTGTACGTGCCGTACCTGTGCGGCAGGGGGGCACGTCAGGGGCCAACGATGGTTCAAGAGCACCGCACCGTGGGACTCACATGATGCGGGCCTGGAAGTTTTGGTAAAAGTCGCCGCCACAAGTGAATATGCTGTGTATCGTGGCGCCCAATGGCCGGTCGACGGCCTTGTCGGCAGCGTCCCTGCCAAGACGTGCGTGCGGCATGACATGTCGCGGTCGCTATGGCAGCGGCGCATTCTCTAAGGCAACTTGGATCAGGTCGGGAAGCGCCACCCCACTCACATGATGCGGCCCTGGAAGTTTTGGTAAGGACTGCCGTTGCCCGTTATGACCGAGTGGATGGTGTTTCCCTGCGGCTTGGAGCTATCGCCAGCCGCAGCAACAGTGGCAGCGCCTGCGACGTGTCGGCAAGTCACGAGAGTGAAGGGATTGCGGGCAAGCGCCGCATTAGCAAGCGGCGGCAAGGCACAGCTGCGGCGCGTGTGCTGCCCCTCGGCGAGGTGCCGGCTCAGGCGGGTGCATGCCATAGCTGGAGCGTTTACGCAAGCTGAGCTCACCCCCATCAACAGTCACGGGCTTGGCGGTCACCGGCGTGTTGTAGAACTGCAGGCGGGGGAGCGAGGGGCGGCACGATTCACGTGGGCGTGGTGTTGCCCTGTGAGGCTACCGTCTCGGTGCCGAGAGCAGGTGGAGAAACCGTACAGGCAGGATGGACACGCAAGCAGCCATGGCATTCGTGTTGAGCGGAGGGCGATTGGGGCAGCATCGGGCCAGGGGCAGGAGGTGGGTGAGGGGGTTGGGGAGCGGGGGTCTACGTACCATGTCCGTGGTCTCCATGAGGGCTCCTCCGAGGATATAGCCCGCCAGTAACCCCAGCGCTACGGACCCAAGCTTGTGCCAGTTCGTGACCGGCTCCGGCCTCGCAACTCCTCGCCGCATTTTGTCTCCGTTGCAGGTATGATCGGAAGTGGCGCTGGACCTCACGCGACCATAGCAGGTTGATCACAGGGGCAAATGATCACGTCTGACAGGTGATCCTGACTATTGCACGCCCTCGGTTGCAAGGCAACTGTTGCACGCAAAGCAGAGCGTAGAAATTGACTCGCTATAATTACTGTAACTAGTCAAAGCAACAGTGTATGCATTGGGCACAGGAGCAAAGCAGCATACAGAGGGCGTTCGCTTGCCCATGCAAGTTAACTGGACTGCAACGTCTTTAACTATTTTACGAGCTGTGACACATACGCTACGACCCTTTCTACACGATTGCACATTAGCGGAAGCTGTCTGTGCTGTCCGGTCCCCAAAGCGTGTGCAAAGCAAGCAAAAACAAGATACCCAACCTAGCATCCTGGCTGGTCTGCTGTGCGATATATAGGATACAGCGCTGGGTTGCCGCTATGCCGACACTTCATTGACCTCCGCATCCCCGCATTCACCGGCCTGAAGGCCGTGAGCAGCGGCCAGGATGCCATCTTTAGAGCGACTCATAGCGGAGGTCGAGCCGAACGTTATCACCGAGGCGCTCACACGAGAATGCATCCAGGCAAGGGGACATGGCCGCGGCCCGTGCGGCCGTGTCCGCAGCGGGGGGATGTCCTGTCAGCCAGGGGTATGGCGGGTCCATGTGTGATACGCGCTCCCCGGCCTTTCGACTGCAGATTCAAGGTGGGGAGCCAGACACCACGGCCAACAAGAAGCGCAGCATGCCCTTTCGGGACGTGGAGTGCCTGGCCTTCAGCTTCAAGAACCTGGCTTGCGTGGACAACCTTAGGGGGCTCGACAACTTGACAAAGCTGCAGCTGGACAACAATCAGATCACGAAAGTCGAGAACCTGGGCCACTTGGTGGGGCCAGGGGCGCGCTGGCGCTCACAAGCGTGTAGGCGCATGCGGAGGGCGGCCAATGTGCCCATCGCCTGCGCAAGCTCTGCATGGATGGGCTGCCGACATGCCGGTGCCGCAGCACTTGGCAACAATGCCGGCGTGATGCGCCCTGATGGCCCTTGGCACGATGCGCTGCGGCCTGCTCCTTCACCAACGCATCCCTCGACGTGCCCCCATCAGTAGCTCACGCCGGCCATGCTGGCCCACTGCCTGCAGACCAACCTGACGTGGCTGGACCTGTCCTTCAACCGGCTTAGCCAGATCACAGGCCTGGAGAACCTCACAAAGCTCGTCGACTTGTCCTTGTTCAACAACCAGATTACAAAGATTGAGAACCTGGACACGCTGGTGAACCTCAACGTGCTGTCGCTGGGTGCGTCTGCTGGTCTCATGTAGCTCCGCCCGGTCCCTCGCGGCGCGGGATGCCTGCTGCCACCAGGGCTGACGGATGGCGCAGACGAGGGCCATCTGCAACTCTCTTTGTAGCCCCTGGCCTGCGGGGGCCGGGGCCCGCCAAGCCGGACCCCGCCAGCTGTGCGGCCTCATGTCACCGCCCGGCTTGCGCCACTGGGCAACGCCAAGCCCGTCGCCGAGCGCTCACGCGCCTGGTCGGCCGCTGTAACCCGCTGCCGCAGGCAACAACCAGATCGCCCAGCTGGACAACGTCATGTACCTGCGCCAGTTCAAGCAGCTGCGCCTGGTCAACCTGGCGGGCAACCCGCTGTGCAAGGTGCGCGCAGCGCCCTCCGTCCAGATACCCGGATGCCGCCGCAGCAACAGCAGCCCCGGACGCGCCACCGACCAACCTGTAACTTGACTCGAGGCATTGGCTTGGTGGGATGTGCCTGGCGCTTGGGCCCTGGCGCCGCCGTCCGCTCCGCGGGTGGCGTGCCGCTGGAGGATTGGGCGATCGTTGAAATGCCCGGCCTTGCTTGCCCCAGGACCACGACTACCGCTCGTATGTGCTGAGCCACGTCAAGGACCTCATATACCTGGACTACCGACGGGTCAACCCCGCAGACGTGACGGCTGCGCGCGAGCAGCACCAGGTGGGCCTCCGCCTGCGTTTGGGTGTGTGCGCCGGTGGGCGCATGGTCTTGGGCGTGGGCGTGTGGCGTGGGCTGGGCATGAAAATGAGCGCGGCCGTGGCCGGGGCATGGGCCTGCTATGCGCGGCTAGCGCGCGGTGTACCCCATGACTGGGGCCGGGCGCACAAGCGCATCCACAACAGGGGCAGGCCACTGGGCGGGCGCCGTTGTGCGGCCCGCAAGGGCCCTCGCTCGAGGCATTCACCGTATCGCGAGCACGACAGCCATTGGCGCAATCTGGGCACCGCCTGGCGCTGCCTGCACGCGTCGTGCCGCGGGCTGGTCTAACCTGCCACACCCTGCTCCGTTGCCCTTCCCCCTCAACCCCGCCCGACCGCGCCGCGCAGGACGAGATGATTGAGCTGCAGGAGCGCGAGGAGCAGGCGGCGCAGGAGGAGAAGCTCAACGCGGAGCGCGAGCAGCACAACAAGCTCATGGGAGCCGCCAACCTGGAGGGCGTGGAGAGCCTCATAGACGACCTGGTGGGGCCGCCGGGGGCTCGGACGTTGTAGTTGGGAGGTGTGGGGCGGTGGGGGCACCGCAGCCGGCCATGGCCGTCAGCGGGTGTGAGCCACACGCACGAGCGCGGCTAGTTCACTGTCGCCGGGGCTTACGTTGGCGCGTCTGGCCGCCCCGCGCCTCGCAGGTCAAGGAGGACCCCGAGTGGCCGCGCCTGAGCCAGGTGCCCAATCTGCTGGACCCTTGGAACGAGATCCGCGACAAGTTTAACAACGCCACGGACGAGTTCAAGGTGCGCAGCGCTGGCGGCTGCGCTGGCAGGCCGCGGCACGCACCACGCGCATCGCCGCCAGCGTAGCGCACTGCCGAGGGATCGGCGCAGAGCGGTCTGACAGCACGATCGCAGGCGCCAAAGGCGCCAGGCAACAGCCACAGACGCCCCACCGGGCCTCGTCGCTCACCCGCCGCCCCGGCCTCGTCGCGTCCCGGTCCGCCTGCCGGCAGGTGGTCATCCTGGAGCAGCACAACAAGAAGAAGATGGAGTACGAGGAGTGGCTCAACGTGGTGCGCAGCTACCTGGACGAAAAGGACGCCGCCGCGCGGACGCTCATCACCGAGTACGAGAAGGCCAAGAAGCACACGAGCCGCCAGGTGCGCAGCACGCGTGGGAGCAGGGCCAGCGGCGGGCAGGGCCGGCGCGGGGGCGGGGCGGGGCGGGGAGGAGCGAGAGAGCAGGGAAAGAGGCTGGGAGGCGGGCCTCTGCCGAGCCCGGCGGCACGCTGGGCTTGGGCGTGGGGTTTTGGGGGAGGCGGGTGCTCTGGTGCGCGTGGCGCGGCCGCTGAGGCGGTGCCTGGCGGTGCCGTGGTTCCCGGCGTGCGCAGGTCATAGACAACCCTGCCTTCGCCGACATCCAGATCGACAACCTCAAGGTGCGCCCGCCGCCTTGCGAGCCGCGCCAGCCGCAGTCACTCTCGGTGCCGTGCCGTAGCTCCCTGCCGCGCAGCTGAATAGCTGCCTCTGACCCATGTGGCCCATCGTCGCAAATTGGAGCGCCTGTGCTGCTTAATCCTGGGACGGGACAACTGGTGGATAGCTAGAAGAATGCATGCTGGCCCACGCGACAAAGTGCCCAGTGTTTTTCGCACACCGCACGTGCAGCACAAGTGCACAAGCGCGACGCAGTGCACTGGGGCGGCGCTGAGGCGGCCAGCTGCCGTGCTGCGCCGCTGCCCCGTGTCCGAAACCCCGGCTGAGCGCTTCTGGGTGCCGCACTCACCGCGCTGCGACCGGTATGCACCACTATGCTCTGACGACGGGGTGTCGCTCTCCTGACTTCCGTACTCGGCGCTGCTCTCCACCGGCCCCAGGTCAAGCTCATGACGTTGAAGGAGGCACTCATGGGCATCGAGATGGAGGCGGTGGAGGTGCTGGACGGCCTGGTGCAGGAGTTCGACCGCGCCTACAGCGAGCTGGCCGACATCAACAAGGGCCAGTACAACGCGTACTTCACGCAGGTGAGGTCCAAGGGGAACGGATGGCGGCTGCGGTGGGCGGGTGCGCGGGCTGCCTGGCGTGCGTCTGTGCGCTGCTAGCCTGCCAGGGTATCACGGCTGTGCAACAAGGCGCTCGAGCCCGCGACAGCGCAGCGAGGCGCTGTGCGTCCCTCCTCCGCGACCACCCCCTGTCGTGCCCGCTCTGTCGTGCTGCTGTCGACGACCCGTGCTCCCGAACCCCCTGCTGCTCTGCCCCGCCAGGTCCGCGACCTACAGAACTCGTTCTTCAACCAGCTCACCAGCGTGGCCATGACGGTGTTTGAAAAGTACAACCAGGAGAACAGCGACGTGGAGAGCCTGCCCGAGGACGCGCGCACGCTGCTGCAGGTGCGCGAAAGGCGCACCGGCGCGGCGGGTCATGCAAAGAGGTCATGCTGGCATCGCCGGCGTTGGGTTGGGCGCCAGCCCGGCCAAACGGCGTGTGCTGTTGGGCTCCGGTGTGCGCCATGATCCTCGCCCCTCGCCCCTCGACCCTGTCCCGCACCTCGCCGCTGGGCATCGTGGCTCGTGGTTGCTTCGGCGCCCGAGTTTCGCTGTGCTCGGCCCACGCTCTGGCCTTCGCCCACGCTCTGGCCTTCGCGCTATTTTTCTGCTACGAAGCATCGCCTCGCTTCCCCGGCCGCGCAGGACAAGGACAGCCTCATGAACGCGCTGCAGGCCAGCCACGACGCGCACATGCAGAAGATCGACGCGCTGGAGGACCGCCTGGTAGGGCATTGCGCCGCGCGTGGGGGTTTTCCCTGCTACAGGAAGCCAAGGTCGCAGTGGCCACGACGTAGGGGGCTGCGCGGCGAGATAGCGGTGAGGGCCCGCCTGCGCTCCGCGACTGCTGGCGACGTGTCGGCCCGCCAGCCCTCAGCGCGCACCCTGTCGTGACATACTGCATCCGCAGCACGACAAGGCCGGAGGGGCAGCGGATCGTATGTCCCTGCACTCCTAGGGGGCACCTCCACCCCCGTGGCCCTGCCGGCGCACAATAGGCGCACCGCGTGTGCCAGGACTCCTGACAGCCGCTCGCAGCGCTAAGGGAACGCTCTCCTGCCATCTCGAGCATTACCTTTTCCGCACATTCGGCACCTGATAACTTAGAATGGGCCGGCAGCCGGCTGTACTTTGCCATACACGTAATATGGCGTGACAACCCCGCCGCCCCGCGTACCCCGCGTCCTCTGCCCCACGCCCCTGCTCCCATCCGCCCCCTGCCGTGCCGCCCCTTTCCGCAGGTGAGCAACGAGCTGCGCGGCGCCAACGACCTGACCTCCTCCAACGCGGTGTGGGCCACCAAGCGCAACCGCGAGCGCATCAGCGAGATCATCAACTACGTGGAGCGCAACATGCTGGAGCTGGAGGAGCTGGCGGGCGAGGACGAGGGCGGCGAGATGTGAAGAGTTGGCGGAGCTGGCGGGAGGGGATGAGTGGCGCGAGATGTGAGGCAGAGCCCAGGGCGCGGGCGGGGGCGGGGCGCCGAGCTCAAGGGGCAGGCGGACGGCAGGCGGGCGGCGGAGGGGGGGGGCGGTGTG
>BDDC01000058.1:118741-134541 GCA_001662425.1 Chlamydomonas sphaeroides
TGCGCACGGCAAAGCAGTAGATGATGGGAAGGGGTGCGTGGCGGGTGCTGAAGCAGCGGAGAGCAGGACATGTGGGCACGCAGGAGAGGGCGGCGGCACCGTCGGAAGAACAGGTTGCCGCGCAAGGGAGCGCGCGGGATTGGCAACTCGCTGCTGTGGCAACAGCGGCGTGGTGCCGGCAGCGTAAGGCGCTGCTTTGATGGCGCCAAGGGCTGCATGGACTGCGATGGGCGTTGCTAAGCTGCAGCAGAGCGCGCTAGGGCTGCTGCCGCTGCATGTAAGGGGCTTTGAGCGACACAGTTCCAATGCTGACTGGACAACGCCTGAGGCACGAGGCTGGCCGCTCCTTAGCGTCGGACACAATCATCTGAACTTCGCATCCGCTGTGTGCACGATCACGTGCAAGGCTACGATACCGGCACCACACTCCGATCAAATGTCCACACCACGGTAGGCAAGCTCACGCCCAGTGCAAGGAGGTGTTGAGAAACACCGAGTCTGTGACATTCCTACCCAAGGTCAAGTTCCTGCCGGGGGTCGGACCCGGTGGCAAGCCCCGACGGCTCAGGAACAGCGGATAGCTGCGAGAGCGTGCGAGCGGGTGCCTTGCCTCATCCCCTTAGATGTTCTGTAATAAGGCGCCCTCATAGACGTCAGGCGCGGGAATTTGTAATCCTTGGCAGGCGCCGCCCACAGGCAGTGCATGTACATGCATGAGCAGAACGGCGGCATGCCTCAGTTTGAAGACTGAAATAAGCATAATCAAATGGAGCCCATCGTGTGGGTCCATAATTCCACTACTTTATAAAGCTTCACTGGCGAGCCGGTGCGGTAGGGGCCGTGCGTGGTGGCGGTGTTAAGGCATGTCGCAGCCACTAATTCGTCCGCGATCAGGAGTCACGGGGACGACTCAAATGTTGCGGTGCTCTCGGCCAATGGGCAGTTGCCTGCACCAGAGCCACCACGGCGGAGCAAGCCCCACCGATCGGCAATGCAGGCGGCGTGCCCGTTGCCTTGAGTGCGGCGTGCGTGCATGCGAATGGGGCCGTGTGACAGCCGTCAGGCAGCCAGTTCTCCTCATAGAATTCAGACGGTAATTCCATTTGTTTAAATTGATTCATCGTCCGGCAGCACACGGATGCATGTATGCATGCGTGCGGATGAGGTGCGTGTGGTGTGCGACAGGCTGCGCGGCCATGCAGTGACGAGTGTAATCTTGCCTCAGGACTTCTTAGAGGTATGAGAACATCAGGCCCGTTAGGGCTCAGTGGATTGACAGATATATCAATTTCATCACAGGCAGTTGGTTTGCGTTTGCGCAGAGGCCGCGCAGTGCAATGCAGCTATGCGCGTGCAAGAGAAGGTTTATGAGCACTGCTTGGCACCGGATCTGGCCACTGAGTGGGCCGCTCCAGTTTCCTATGAGTGACCTGGGGGTCAGTATGCCCAGCGCCCTTAGACAGCCGAGGTCCTTGCCACCGAAGTAGCTCCCAAGGCCGTGGCAAGGGGGGGCGTGCCAGTGGATACGAAAGTGCAGGTGAGGAGATAACGGAGGCACTAGACCCGGCAAGGTAGCGCGAAACCTTGCCGAAACACTGGCCTCTCGCGGGCGGGCCCGGTGCTGTGGCACACGTCATTGGGACGCGCAGACCACAGCGAGGGACTGCCGCCCGGGGTTTATGAGTGTGCGTGAGCGAAGCAGCGTGCTGTGCGTGCCGTACGAGTGCGAGAGAGTACATGTGCCAGGAGACAGGTCAGCACATGCCTACTGAGGGAGAAGGACATGCACTGGTTTAAATTCTGACGTTTAGACATTGTGCGCTCCCCATGACACCCAGTGTGCACCGCACTTGCACACCGAGCAACGCCTAAAGAGAGCGGTCATCATGCATGGTGCGATACGGAAGGCATGGCTGCTAATGCAAATCCACTTCTGTGGCATGTGGTTGTGTGAGTGACATGTGGCGGCGGCGGAATTGACGGCTCGGTAGTGGCAAAAGAGATTCGATTCCGTGCCGGGTTTATCCTCATGTGGTTCGGTAGAGGGAACCCGTGTAACGTCATTGCCGGATTGAGGGCGCCGCCGCTCACTGCGCATGTTTAGGCCGCCGCCAAGCGGCAAGACCTCGGCCGCGCCAGGCCGGATGGTGCAAGCACCCGTGCTGAGGGGATTATGAGTGAACGTTCATAACGACTTACCTGGGCTGCCAGCAAACTCCGTCTTCGCGCAGGCATGTGGAGGCCGGCGGCCCGAGGACCGTTGACGCCCGCAGTCAAGCACGCTCCATGTGGTAGTCTCAGCATGGCCAGGTCGTGCTCGACCGGGGCCGTGAGGACTCCGGCGCGAGGGCGGCCAGCCAACAAACCGACAGCGGCGGTGTTGACTGTGAAGGTGTTGAGTGACAATCACTTAAGAGTGAAAATGACATAGGAGCTTGCAGGGTGTATTGTTTGTGGAGTGGTGTGGGCCTTCTTATGGCTTTTTTGGCGGCGCTGCGCGGCCCCATCCCGACATCGCGGGCCCACCGACCCACGCCCGGCCCTCTCTAGGTGCACACCGTTAGAAGACGTTTCAGATCTGCCAAAGTGCGACATCAACCTACATTACACCGTCGTTTTTGGGCGGCAGCATGGCTGTGAGTTTGCGCAAGCGGGAGAGTGCGGCAGTCAGCCGGAGGTACTTATCTGTATCGCGTTACTGCAGGACGAGGTGGAGCAAGTTGCAGAGGGCGTGAAGGAGCTCGACGGTGAGGCCTGCTCGTCGGCGGCAGAACGCGACTGCAAATTTGGGCGCTCACCTAACGCAACGCGCGCCTTGCAGTGGCCGATAACGATGAGCTGAGCCTGGACCTTGGCAAGAAGAAGAAGAAAAAGAAGGCCCTTGTGCTGGATCCGGTGAGTTGGCGGGCTTCGCGCTATTCTCCTGGTCGCAGTTGGCGTGCGTCAATTGGATCGTCGCACTGGCGATGGGACACAGCGTTCTTGGCGGTGTCTCACCCCCGCCGTCTGCACATGGTCCAGGAGGGTGGAGCCGATGGCGCAGCCCCCGCGCCCGCTGCTGAGGCCGACGACGGCATGGAGCTGTCACTGGATCTAGACCTGAGCAAGAAGAAGAAGAAAAAGAAGAAGGTGGGACTGTGAGCACCCCGGGGAAAGAACGCCGCGCAGGGGTCATGGCTTGGGGACCCTCAGGGCCTGCACAGTTCCTGTCGCACCGCGGCAAGGCCCACGCCCCAATTCTTCGTCCCTGGCACGCCGTCGCCAGACCCGCGCGGAGGACGACGTCGAGGAGGGCGACGAGGCGGGCGCGGGCCCCGCGGATGAGGGGCAAGAGGGCAAGTCCGCGGGCAAGTTTCCGTGGTCGGGCGTGGACCGCGAGTACGACTACGAGGAGCTGCTGGGTGAGCACCGGGTTTGTGTGTTCACTTTGAGTGTATATTTAAGTGTTAGGTAGAACAGAACCGCACACGCGACACAGCACGCCCCGTGTATGTATTCGAGGACGAGAGGATGCGCCTGGCCATGGCTCCTCGCCCACGCCCGATGGTTAGCTGGTATCCTCTAACTGGGGCGACGCAACGCGGCTGCCAACGCCCCCCTTGGCCTGGGTGTCGGACGAGCAAGGACGGCTTGTCGGGGTTCGGGACCGCAGCAGGGCTTGATATATGGTTTTGACTCTTCGCCGCCGTGCTGCCTCTCATCTGCCTTGCTATGCTAAACCATTCCTCCCCTCAGAGCGCGTGTTCGGCATCCTGCGGGAGAAGAACCCGGAGCTCACGGGAGAGCGCCGCCGCACCGTGCTCAAGCCGCCGCAGGTGCGGCCGGGGCTGATGCTGAGCACGTGGTGCCAGAACCGTGCCTGGCGTCGTACACGGGCGCTCCGGCGCAGCTGCAAGCGCGCAGCGCGACGCTTCGCCAGGCGCCAGCGCCGTTGATGGGACCTCAGCAAAACCTCGGGTGGTGGCGTGCCGCCTGTGATGGAATGCGGCGTGTTCAGCCCAAAGCGGACAAGTTGGGCGTGCTCCCTCAAGCCGCTGCGGGGAACACCATGCGGTCAGCGCCACGGCGCCAGGCCCGCGTGCCGCCAGCCAAAGCTCGTGACCTCATGATATGCCAGCCAGACACGTCCACGCGCCGCTCAACAACCGGTTTCAACATCTGTTCTGGATTGTCCCGGCCGCGGCGCAGCCGCGCCGGTCCCCCGCGGAGCCTGTGTCATGGGGCTCGGCTTGGCACGTTTGCCGCACGCCGCACAGCGCTGCACTCCCTTCTCCTCTGCGCCAGTTGGCGCCGTTGTCCTGTTCCTCGGTCTCGCGGGCTTGAGCCAGCGCGCTGCACTCTCCCTGCACTGCGCCTCCCTGTCCCCCAGGTGGCACGCGAAGGCACCAAGAAGACGGTGTTCACCAACTTCATGGACCTGTGCAAGGCCATGAACCGGCAGCACGAGCACGTGAGCCAGTACCTGCTAGCCGAGCTGGGAACCAGCGGCAACCTGGACGGCCAGCAGCGGCTGGTGGTCAAGGGCCGCTTCCTGCCCAAGTCGTTCGAGACGGTGCTGCGCCGCTACGTGAACGAGTGAGCGCGTCTGCAGCGCGGGCGGGAGGGCAGGACGGCGCGTCGGGTTTGGGCCCTGTGCGCAGGGGAGGGGTTGGGTAGCGACGGCTGCCTGGGCGCTTGCTATCGCTGGCTGGTGGGTGGGCCAGGCGTAACAAATGCGCCCGTCCCGGTTGCTGTTCATAATGCGCTGCCTGACACGTTTATCTTCCCCGTGGCTCCTCCCTTGGCGCCTCCCTCGCCAGGTACGTGCTGTGCCCCGGCTGCAAGAGCGTGGACACGCTCCTAGACAAGGACAGCGCCACCCGCCTCATGCACCTGCGCTGCCAGCAGGTGAGCGCGGGGCGCGCAGCGGGGTGGCGTGGCGGGCGGTGGCGTGGCGCGCGGGGTAGCACGACGCGGGGTGGCAGGGCGCAGCGCTGCTCGCTGTGGCGCTGAGCGCAGCCCACAGCGCGGAGTGCTGCGCTGTGTGCAGCGGATTTGGGGGACTTCGTTGTGGGCGCAGCCATACGCAGCCCGCGGTCGCGTGTGCTCGGGTATCGGTGGTGACGTCGCACACGGCGCCCTCTTCCGTGCGGACGTGCTATGCCTGACGACAAATCTAATCATTATCCTCCTGTGCCGCCCCGCCCCCCTGCGCAGTGCGGTGCGTCGCGGACGGTGCAGGCCATCAAGGCCGGTTTCGTGGCGCGTGTCACCAAGCGTGTGGCGGAGCAGAAGTAGGCGGCCGGCGCAGCTTTGGCCGGCGGGAACAGGCGGAGGCGCTGCCGGCGGGGCGGCCAGCACCGACGCGCGGTCGCAGCGGCGGCTGTCGCGCTTGGCCCAGGGCCAGCGCCGGGGCATGTGCGGGCGGCGGACTGGCGAGCAGCAGGCGCGGGGTCGAGGATGCTGGGGGTTTGCGCTGCACGGCCAGGGCACGGCGGCGCACAGAGCGGGAGACCCGGGGGCTGCTGCGTTGGAATGGGGGCGTGGGCGTGGGCATGGGTAGGGCGATAGAGGGCACTATGACGCGTGGCGCGCCTTACTCGTACGCTGGTACGCGGCGGCGCTGACAGGACAGAGACTTGACGACGCACGGACGTTTCGGGTTGGATGGGACTAGGGGGCGCGCAGACTGGGGGCGCGATTGCAGGATGCCGGGAGCGCGTGTAAAGCGGTTGTGGCATGGCAGCGAGCTGCGTTGGCGGTGGCCCCCCCTGAGCGGGAAGAATCGGCACGGGGTTGGGCGCAGAGGAGGGGCGACGAGAGCGTCGATATCGCGCGCGATACCAAGCTGAGCTTGGCAGCGTGGCTTCTCGGTAGCCGGTACCGGTACCACGCGTGGTGGTATCGGTATCGGTACCGGGCAGGGGGAACACCGACAGATTCAGCTGGCAGAATCCGGGTATGTGCCGGCGGGATCCTGGTGTGCCCCGGCAGAATCAGGGAGTTGCCAACTGTTATCCTTACGCCCCTACGTGGAATCCCTATGGCGACGGCTCGTACAGCCCACAACGCGCTGATTTCAGCGCCCGGGTCAGCGGAATCCGGAGCTCGCCCATGGATGTATGGTTCGTGAAGGGGTCGTGCCCACTGAACTCACGCGGGTACCACTCGGCGCCCGGCCTGTGTCCCCAGGAGCAGCATCTCTGAAGGCTCATTTCTCCATCAGGACCATATCGGACAAGGATGCCTGATACTAAAACGGCGGCTGCCGTACAGGGGGTGCTAAAGAGAGGGTTCAGGGGGATCCCATTGGCGCTTTTGCCCAGCAAACACAACGCATTCACCCCATTCGGCTTCTACTGCCAAGTACCCAAACGCTATCGCGAGGGGAGTGTCATCCTTCCGGGCGCAGCACGGCAGCAGCCCTGCGCAGCGCGGGAGTTAGGCCGGGATTTGCAGTGGTGCATGTTGCCGCATACACGGCACAATCAACTGGCTTGAACTCTGCAGAGCACAAATTATACCATGCACTTAGCACGATGCTGAGAGGTCGGCGCCCTGTAGCTGCGCGAGCACAGCCGCGCCGAGCGTCATGGCCAGCGCTCGTGGCCCTCCTGCTGCTCCTCGCATGCGTGCAGCTGTTCAGCAATAGTCACAGCTGGCGCAAACGGCACCATCATCATGCCCGGCCGCTGGCGCTCGAGCTGTCGATGCTCGCGGAAGCGATTGCACCCTTGCGGCTCTCCACGGACGCCGCGTACGTTGCAGCGTGCGACAGATTACAAACCCAAGGTCATGACGCGGGCGATCCCCTTCGCAATGCTCTGCGGCTCGTTAGGCGGAGCGGCTGGGTCGCGGAGTGCAAACCCGCGTCTCCCCTCTCCATGAACCTCTCCGCCTGCGCGGGGAAATGCATCATCGCCGCCAACCTCCACAACTCCGCCGACGTGCTGCCCAATATGATCGTGCAGCTCATTATGACGGCGCACGCGCTGGGCCCCGCCAACATCCTCGTGTCAATTTACGCGTCCGGCAGCACCGACGCAACCCGCGACTGGCTCCACCTGCTCAGCAGCCTCATGCAGGCTATATCCGTGCGCACGGTCATCACAGCGCGCGGCAGCCTGACGCGCGCTCCCGGGCAGGACCGCATCGCCTTTCTGGCCGCAGTCCGGCAGGCCGCCGTGCGGCAGGTGCTCGACGCCTGCCACACCGCCGCCGCCGGCTTCTGCGCATCCGACCATTTAGTCTTCCTTAACGACGTCTACTTCCAGTCCGCCGACGTCGTGCGGCTGCTGCAGTACCGCGCCGCCGACACCGCCGACATGGCGTGCGGCATGGACTGGGAGCCCATCCTTGCAGACCACCTCGAGGCTCAGCAACGCACCTACATGTCCCGACACCTCAGCACCGTCCTGCGCGTCCCCGAGCGCCTCGCCGAGCGCCTCGCGGCCTGGCAGCTGCCGTTCCGGCTCTGGAAAAAGGCCTACCGCCGCGCCGACTCGCTGTTCCGGCTGCTGCCGCTGTCGTTCTATGACATCTGGGTGGCGCGTGACGCCGCCGGCGGCCGCTTCTACCGGCCCTGGCCCTACGCGCGCCACGAGGCAACCGCGCAGCGCATTAAAGCCGGCCTGCCCTTTACCGCATACTGCTGCTGGAACGGCCTGGCGGTGCTGCCCGCGGCGCCGCTACTGCGCGGCAACATCAGCTTCCGGTCGCACCGGCCCGGCGAGTGCGCCGCCTCCGAGTGCAGCCTGCTCTGCGACGACCTCCACGCCGCAGGCCTGGGCCGCATCGTCGTCGACCCCAACGCGCGCGTCGCGTACCGAGCCGTCGCCGCGGATCGCCTGTTCCCGCCAATGGGCCCACTGCCCGCCGCGCCTCCCGGGCACAACCACGGCCCAGCAGCAACGACGGCGGCAGAGGTGGCGGTCACAGCCCTTGAACGCCGGCCCGAGCCCTGGAACGTGGAGGTTGTGCCCTGGCACACCGGGCTGCTCACGGGGCTGGCCGTGTGGCGCCTCAGCCACGCGGCGCAGCCGCCACGCGACGTCGAGTGCTGCGGCCTGCAGCCCGACCACGACACGGTCGACTTTGAGCACGGCTGCGTGCGCCTGCCGCTGCGGCCCTGAGGCGCCTGCCGCTGCGGCCCTGAGGCGCCTCCGCTGCGGCGCTGACTTCGCGCGTGAGCCTGCTGCGCAGGGGCTGGTTCGTAGCCAGGCACTGCGGCACTGGAGCCGCAGCGCTAAGCTGGGGGCGGTGCCCCTTTCCGGCACTGGGGCGGCGCTCCGCTCGGGACCGGGACTGCAGCGCCGCCCGAGGCGGTCTCCCGCTGCGGCCCTGGGGCGCTGCTGTGAGGGCCCAGCGCCGCCGCCGTTTCATGCTGTCGCTGCGGTGTTGGAGCGGCGCACGCGGCTTCGCTCTCGTTGCTTGACGGTGGCTATCAAGCGTCTTGGCGGCGGAGGAGTGTTGCTTGCATGACGGCACGTGCGAGGCACAGCTCCATGACAAGATGGACGCGGGGCGAAGGACGCCATCGCCCAGGCCCGTGGACCATTCCCCCATGTCGAACGCAGCGAGGCAGGGGGAGTGCCTGACGGCGTGCGAGCCGTCCCCTCATGCTGCCGCGAAGAGGCTGCGGGTGAGTTGAGCTGCAGCGGGGCGCAATCGCAATGCGGGTGAGTTATATACACCTATACAATTGAAGCCAGGTTGCTGCTGTGGCAGTCCCTGCCTCAGCGCCTGTTGGGGCCGCCGCGTGTCAGTGGGCCGGTGTGCTGCTCGTGTGCCCGGGTGCAAGCCCCTGGCCTTGGCCCATGCCCGCCCGCAACCCGTGCGCTCCTGCCCGCTCCACACAGGCGCGGGACCGCCGCCCAGCCAGCCGGACCTCGAGCGCGACGCCGCCGTGCCCGCAGCTCCAGCGATGGCGCGAGGCCGCCAGCGCGGGGGACAGGCGGTCTGACGCACCCGCTGCTAGCTGTGCTGCGAAGACACTGCGCAGTGTCCTGGCGAGTTGGTGCTAGCAGCCACCCGCTCAGCGCACTTGGCTGCCAGCAGGCTCGGCGTCCTGGGGGCCACGAGTTGCAAGGCACCATGCAGCGGCTCGGCGCAACGGGCGCGCTGCGAGGCGGGGGCAACATGCGCCCAGCTGTCAGCGTGCAGATGCAGCCTTTGCCGGCACGCCTTCCATCTTGGCCCTCCCGCGCCCGCTGCTGCTGGTCGCCCCTTGGTGCCGTGCTGCCAGGCGCCCCTCGTCCCGCGGCGCGACCGCAGCGTCTGGGGCCGGGGCCGGGGATGGGCTGCAGACCAGTGGTGACGGTAGCGGCGGCGGCGGCAGCGTGTGCATGGTTGGAGGGGCGGTGGCGGTGGCGCGTAGCGGCGGCTGCCGTCCGCAGGGGCGGCGAAGGTTGCAAGCCTGCGCGGCAAGGGCGGTTGCCACTACGGGTTGCCTCTCCGTATCCCTCAACGTCGGAGGGTCAGGTGTATCCCCATTCTTTCTTATACCACAACAAGGCCGCCGCGGCCAGGGCGCGCAGCAAAGGCAACGCTGGTTTGACAGTGACAGGGCGCGCCGCGAAGGCGGGCCGCGATTGCGAGTCCGCCAGCTGGCAGTACCACGGCGGCAGCTGCGGGCGGGCGGCGCAGAACGCGGCGCGCTGCCCATTGGGCGGCGGGCCGATGCTGGGGTGGGGTCTAGGCTGTGGGCACGTGGTGATTGGCGCGGCTGCTGCTGCATTGGCACGGCCGGGCGGGGCCCTGGCACGCGTGGGCCGCAGTCGGCTGCGGGAGGCGTTGTAAGAGTGGCGGGTGGGGGAAGCTTCCGTGGTTTGGGGGTGCCCCCCTGGTCGCGTTGGTGCTAGCGACTGGGCAGCTGCGGTTACAAGGCGGATGGAGTGCTGAAGCGGCCACCGCCTAGAGTTCGCTGGCTCGCTAGCGGCCTCCTGCCGCAGTCGCCACCCTTGGCCAACCAAGTGGCCGTGATACGGATGCAGGGATATTGGGGAGCAGGACACGTCGCGTCTGTAGGCTGGCCTGGACTGTGCGTGGGCGCTGGGGCGAGCGGGAGGTTCGGGGCGCCCGCCGGGTTTCCCGCGCCCGCCACGAACGCGATTTACACAACAGTTCCTACCCCGGAACAGCGCCGGCAAGACACATATGACTGGAATGATGACACTTTCATCGCCAGCGTCGCGCGTTGTGCGCAGCGCTCTGGTTAGTTGCACTGTCCGCCGCGCGAGCTGGTTTGTGCCGGTGGTAGCGCTGCTTGCCCTTCTAGCTTCTGGAGCGCACGCATCGCTACGCGGAGCTGCGAGCTTGGGTAAGCGAGGTGCATCGCTCGCGCGCGTCCGCAACGCGGCCTCATTTCGCTGCATGCATAACGCGCATGTCTATGCCCTGGCAACCTGTCGTTTCGCATCTACGTTCCATCTCGACACCGGGTTGCGACCCCCTGCATGGCCTGAGAGTGGCCCCGTGCGGCAGCGCTGATCGGGACTGGCTGTGTCGCTGCACGCTATCATCTGTAACGGCCGCGGAGCTGCGATCATGGCGGTCCGAACGAAACCTGACACTCCGTCCGTGTGCATGCATGTCAAACCCGTTTGGTAGGCGCGGAGTCTGCCGACCGGCGGTTCCTCCATGGCGGCGGTAGGTAGACAGGGCCGAGGCCGCTCTAATGCCGTGACACTCCATGACGGACCGAGGCTTGCCGGCTGACCGCTGGTGCCCCGGCCCCGCCCTTTCCACGTGCCCCAGAGGACGACGGAGCAGCGCCCCCTCCCCCTCGCAGCTACAGCCAGGAGATCGTGGGTAAGCCCCTCGCTCGCCTCGCCCAGGGCACACCACTGCGCCCAAAACCGCGCCAGGCGCGCAGCCCCAGCGCGCCACCTGCGCTCCGGCCCCCATGCGCCTCGCCCCCTCCCACCACCGCCGTGCTCGTTAGCGCCGCACACCACCCACACACCGCCGGCGCGACCCTACGGCCAGCGTCCTCGCTCTGGCGCCGGGCTCTATGTTGTCCGCTCTCACCGGCGCCGCCTCGCCCTCCCCCTCAAGCTTCTGGCTCAGTTTGCGACTGACTAATTCGCTACTCCCTCGGCACATCCCCCTCGACACGTGAACCACAGATGGGAACAGGTACCTGGTCCGCCTCGTGGCCGCGTCGAGCATTCCCGTGGGGCTGTGCTTGGACCCCAGGTCGACCGAGGACGAGGAGGGAAACCCCCTGGAGCTGTACAGGTGCAACGAGAACTCGGCAAGCATGATTTGGACTGCGCTGGAAGGTACGGCCGCACCTGCGGCGGGCTGGGTTGCTGTCAGTGTCGACATCCTGGGACCTGTTGAGCGTCATACGTTTGTCACGGCTGTGTAAGGGTGTTGATAGCCCTAGCCGCAAGGCCGCCCCTGGCCGCTGCGCATCAACCCACATGCGACGTTGGCGGCGAGGCGACCGCCGGCGCCGAGGTGGACCGCGTCCTGCGATCGGCTCCTGGCAAGCGTGCTGTGCCGCGCAAGGGAGGGTTCGCAGCGCCGGATGCCAGATGGTGGTGATGGGACGCGCACCGCCACTATACTGCGGCGCCTCACATGCCGATGGCCCCACGTGGGAGAGCGGTGTGGTGCGGCCCTAACCGCCGCCCCTGAGGCGGAGGCGCAGCCGGCTGATCGGGCGAGTGCCTGACGGCCCGCTGACCCCTGCCACCGCCTGCCGCCTTCAGGGCGACCCGGCCAGGGGCCGGGCCTCTGGCGCGGCTGACCACAGGGCGTTGCCCGTGTACGCTGCGCCCCCGGCTCCTACCTCCTACCTAGCCTCCCACCACCACGCCTCGCCCATCCCCCTTGGCCGCGCCGTCGCAGTTGGGGAGCGCACGTTTCGGTTCCGCAACAACCGCAACGACGCCTACTGCCTGGCCGCCAACGAGGAGGACATCGTGACGGCCGACTGCAACGCGGCCGCACCGCAGCAGGCCTTCAGGTTGACGGCCTCTGGCGACCGGTGAGACCCCCGGCTGCAAAGCCAGGGCATGGGGGCCCCGTCTACAAAGCCAGGGCCAGGCAGGAGGCCTAGGGCCGGGAGCGCTCTGGCTCGGTGCGGTGGTGTCGCCTGGCGCCTTGGGCCAACCGCAGGCTAGCCACGACTAGGGCTCCGAGGGTCCCTGGAGCGGGAAACAGCGGCGGGTTGGACTGCGGAGGAACGGCCCTTGCCGCCAGCCAGACCGGCTCGGCGAGGGGGCCTCGTGCTCCAATGTGCGGGCAATGTGGCCCAATGAGCGCCCCCCGCCCGCAACCCCCTGGCGCCCCCGCAGCTGGCAGCTTCGGCCGCTCTCCGCCGTGGGTGAGCACCGCACGGCGGCGCCTCCCGCTTGCCCAGGGCTGCGCAGCGACGTAGCGTCAGCACTGGCACATGAGTACATATGCATACAATGCTTACGTACTTTAGCTCCAGTGCTTTTAACAGTACATGTTGCGTGGAGGCCAAGGCCTTGCGCATACGGCGCATGATTGCACTCTAGGCAGTGTGGGCGTCGGAGTGCGGCCCCGGAGCCCGTGGCTCGCATGGCACTGGCCACCAAGACCCACATCCCGCGGCTGGCATCCAGGGGGTGCGGCCGCGCAACCTTGGCCCCTTGCCCCACGCCCATCTCCTCCGCTCGCGCGCCATGGGCCCAGGCAACGTGAGCGTCGGAGTGGAGCGCGCCGTGGAAGGGCAGGACGTGCTGGTGGTCCCCACGCCACCGCCCGCCAACGCCACCCTCGCCCAGTTTTACTTCATCGGTAGGGGAGCGGTGCCGCCGCGAGGCCTGCATACGCTCCTGGTCGCCTGGCGCTTGGTGCGCACCATCGCATGCGGCGTACGGTACCTCAGCTGCGACTCTTCGCGGCCAAGGCGCCTGCGCGGGGGGCGGCCGCGCGTGGCGACAGCCGCCGCTCAACCCATCATTACCCGGTGCACCCGAGCGTGCGGCTGCTCCCGCCCACCTCCCGCCTGGCCAACCGCATGCCCCCGGTGCGACCGGGGTCGCGTGCTTCCCCGCCCCTGGCCCCGCAGATGTCGGCGCCGTTGCGCCGCCAGCTGCGCCCACGCCGCCCACCCCGCCCATTGTCCCCGGCCAAATCATGGGTGAGGCCGCGCCCCCGCGCCCTCGGGACCACCCGCCACCCGCCGCCGTGCCCTGCGGCCGGCCCCCGAGGCGCACCACCGGCGCTGCGCAAACGGCCTGGGGCTACGGAGATTCACTTTGCAATCGAGCTTACAAAGTCTAAAGCCCATTCCGAATGAGCTTGCGCAAGTCCTACATACATGTGGCGCGCAGCGAGCCGCTGGCCGTGTCCGCAGCAGCGGCAGAGCGCAGCCCGGCTATGGGTCCTGTCGAGCCCCGGGGGCCTGTGAAGCCCGCTGGGCCCTACCGCGCTGCCGTACGTCGGCATCCCGCGCTGGCTTGCCCCTTGCTGCGCCGTGGCCCGCCACCTTTGGCTGCCATGGCCTGTGTCATGGCCCGCGCGTGCGGCCGCGCGGCATTCGCATCGGCGTCGGCGCTGGGGCAGCCCGGGGCCGCTGGGGCAGCTCGGGGCCGCTGGGGCAGCCCGGGGCCGCTGGGGCAGCCCGGGGCCGCTGGGGCAGCCCGGGGCCGCTGGGGCAGCCCGGGGCCGCTAGGGCAGCCCGGGGCCGCTGGGGCAGCCCGGGGCCGCTGGGGCAGCTCGGGGCCGCTGGGGCAGCTCGGGGCCGCTGGGGCAGCCCGGGGCCGCTGGGGCAGCTCGGGGCCGCTGGGGCAGCCCGGGGCCGCTGGGGCAGCTCGGGGCCGGGCGCCGGCCGCCCCGCCCGCCCGCCCCGGCCGCCCCTGCGCCCACCAGATGGCGCCGGCTGCGCTACGACGTGTCGCAGGTGTAACCCCATCCCACCTTTACTCTGGCAACGCCTTGGAGCCCGCAGAGCCCTGGCGCAGCAGGACGGGCAGGAGCTGCGATGTTGCACCGCATGACACCGGCCCCGACGCTGGCCCTGCGCCCAACAGATGGCGCCGACTACATTGTGAGCGCCACAGCCGGGAGCCTCGTCGACGCGCTCTGCTGGGATCCGGAGACGTACAATGACTACCCGGGCACCACGGTGGAGCTGTACACCTGCAGAACGGATAGCGATACACAGACGTGGACGGCGCTGCAAGGTGCGGACGTCAGGAGTACGGCACACGGGTACGGCGCACATGCGCGGCGCGCTATTACGGCACGCCACGCTTGACGGTGCGGCAGGAACACTGCCGGCCCGCAGGGGCGGTGGCGGTGGATGTCGGGGTGCAGGGGCAGCGAGGGGAGCGAGCCCGGCTGCCTGGTGACGGTTGGCTACATGCTGTGGGCAGCCATCGTCGGTGGGCGCCACGGCGGCCGCGTCGGGCAGGGAGCCGCTGCCGTCTCGTCCCTGAGCCGGCCGCACCGGGCCCTGCGTTGCGCCGCCTGACGCCCAACGCGCAACGCCCAACACCCAACGCGCAACGCCCAACGCCCTGCAGGCGAGGAGGAGGGCGTCTTTATGCTGCGCAACCGGGAGTACGCCGACGCGTTCTGCCTCGCAATCAAGGGCCCGGTTGTGGGCTTTGCGCTCTGCGACCCGCACGAGCCCGGGCAGTTCTTCCGGCTGGTGCCCGCCGAGGACGGGTGAGAGCGGTCGGGCTGTTTGTTTCCCTGATGCCTCCTGACCCAGGGGACGTTTCCCTGCTGTCTCCTGAACCTGACCCAAGGGGCACGGAACAGCCTAGGCGCCAGCCACTGTCTCCACCCGGCAGGCCTGGCCGAGCATGCCCCTCGCTTCCAGTACGGTAGCGGCCGCATCAAATAGCTGGTCGTAACGTTGCGGTCCCCACCAGGAGCGACGGCTTGACAGTGCGCCCCGTGGGGCAGCAGTCGGCCGACCCCGTGCACGGTGAGCCAACTGTGGGCTACGCGCTCGCAGCCCTTCATATCTTTGTCGATGGGGCCGGTTGGGTTTATCGAGTCGGGCATCAACATGGCCATAGGATCTGTGCAGGATGCGAGGGCTGGGTGCGCCGGTGTGGGCGGCCACACGTCGCGTGACGCGCGGACGGTGCTGAGGAGAGGGAGTTGGCGACGGCCTGGGCGCAGCTCTCCCACAGCCACGGGCGCTTCGGACACAGCCCCGCCGCCCGCTTTCGGCTGCCGCGCACGCGCACGCACACGCACACGCACACGCGCACGCGGACGCACACGCACCGCTGCACCTGCCCCCCACCGCAGGCATCTGCTTGGCGGCTGACGACTTATCAGCGGGCGCCGACCTGGAGCTGCGCAACTGCACGGAGGCGGCGCAGGCGGGCGCGGCCGTGACGTTTTACTTTAGAGGCGAGTGCTGGGGCTGGGCTGTCGCGTGCCTGCAGCGCCGCATGTGCTATCCAACACCATCTACCATAGCCTCCACAGTCACTCACCAAGCTACGCACATACGGAACGAGCTACCTGAAACCAGCGCCCCCGGCGCGCCCCCAGATACTCGCACCCTTGGGGACTACCAGGACTACACCAGCGGCCCGCCGCCACCGCCCAACGAGCCGCCGCGGCCGCCCGTGCACACCATCACACCCGATGGTGAGCACCATTGCTGCTTGATGCCACTAGCACACGTTTGCAAGCACCGGTCCACATGGCTTCCCAGCACCTCATTAGCCCACGACTGAGGGCCCGCGACGGGACGGGAAGGGACGGGACGGGGCCACCGCTACCGGGCCGCCCCGCAACCCACAGCCCACACCCCACACCCCACACCCCACACCCCACACCCCACACCCCACACCCCACACCCCACACCCCAC
>BDDC01000059.1:0-10799 GCA_001662425.1 Chlamydomonas sphaeroides
TGAGTCGGCCCGGACCCGGGCATTGCCTGTCCTCCGTGCAGCTTAAAGTGGGCCCTGGTGGGGCTGTGGAGCTGTTTGTGTGTGTGTGTGTGTGTGTGTGTGTGTTCCCTGCTGCCCCCACAGAACAAGACATGGTGATGTCATTGATGTGTAGCTAAGGGAATTGATGGTTAGGTCACTGAGCAGTGAGGCCTGCTGGTTTCTGCAACAGATGTGCCATGATTGCTATGATTGTGCTGAACTTAATAGCTTTGGCACCCGTAGGAGCATGCTGCTGGCTCCCTATGGAGGGGAACAGGTGGGACGTGGTCCAGGGGCAGCCAGGGGGCCAGGGGGCGTGTCAGCAACCAGCCTCCCCTAATGACCAGGGCTGCTGTGACATTGACAATATATGCCATATATATATGTGTTAGGGGTGGTTGGCAGGCCTCTTTTGTGTGGGTAAGCTGGCCATGAATTTGCACATGCCAACCACCGACTTCCTATAGAGGACTCCGATGGGCCGTCTGAACACTTGGATTACCTTATTACATCTTGAGGAAGCCGAGCAACCTGGTGTACAAATCTGCTCCTATATGTGTCGGACATCATAGCATGGTACAATACAAAGAATGGGCACCTGTTACACAGGAACACACGGACCGTACCCATGAACCTCCACGTGGCACCCGTGTGGCTGAGGACTCTGAAGTCTTGGTGACTTTGAAGTTGGGTGCTGACTTCGAAGTTGAATGCTGGGGACTCAGAAGTGACTTTGAAGTGATACCAGGGCATACACAGGCCTCCAAGCACGCCATCTCTCACACCGCACCTCAGCACCCAACTTCAAAGTCAGCATCCGACTTCAAAGTCAGTGTTCATGAGTGCATTGCAATCAAACTTGTGCTTATACATGCTAGCACTTGCCAGCATCATTACACCGCCCTTAGTGGGACGTAAACAGGGTGGGGATGCCGACCCAGGGTTGGAAGTCAAATGGACCGCCTCTTGTCTCCAAATTGCCTGCAAATTGGTGAGCGAGTAGAGCTTTGCAAGAAAAGGCTAGCAATTGTAGCGAGAACCCCGCGACCTCAAGGACGAGAAAGGTGCGGAGCCCGGACGGCGCACAATTTGCAAGACATTTGGCGAGCGAGTAGACAATCGCAAGACAAGGCCAGCAATGGCAGTCTGCATCGCCCTCATCAAGGCATGAGAAAGCTGCACCACCGTAAAGTGCGTGAGGTGTCACGACTTTATAGGTGGATCGGCGGATGGATATCTCCACTGTCCTTGCACAGCAACTCGCGCTTGTGCACATTCAGATACGCACATGATGTCCAGTGAATGCTTCTACTGAGACTCTGGCAAACAGGAGTTCCACAACATGAAACCCACACGCACCTCAGCACCCGCGTGCCCCCCACCCCAACCCCTTGATGCTGGGGAGAAGTGGCGCACTGAAAGGCCGTCACAGACAATGCAAGTCCTTGCAGAACATTCATTTTGCTCCTTGCCACTTGTTGCCTTGTTCCACTCCCTGTGAAAACAATGCAGAACCACATTGCTTGTTTGAGCGCTTTGAACATTCAGAGCTCAGAAAGCCTTGTGGTATCAGGGGCTGCTGGTGGGGCTGTGAAGCTGTCTGTGGGAAGAATATCTTTTATGAGAGGGGTGTCAGTGGTAGTTGGGGCCACAGGTGGGGAGCGTATGTGTTTTGGGTGCTTGCTGTCAGCAGTTAGCAAGCACCCATAACACAGGCAACTGAGTTTGTCTTGCATGAACACAATTGAATTGAGCCTGAGACAGCAGGCTTCTGCCATGAGCTGTCCACTGCACTTGCCCTCTTCCCAAATGACCTCAAACAGTGAAAGAGGTCTGACTCTGACTCAGGGTCATTTAGGTCATTTGTAAGTGGTTATTACATGGAGTGGGTGTGGCAGTGGCAAGCCAACAATCTGCCTGGCAGCGGTGCAAGCTGTCTGTGTGGGCAGGGGGGCAGTGGCACAGGTGGTGGGCAGTGGTAGCAGGGCAGCCATAGGCGGCGTGCGTTCATAGACAATGGTGGGGCACAGGACACCTGCCATTGAAGGAAGGAAGAATGAATGCACGGCACGTGAAAGGCAGCAGAAGGCAGAGCAAGAGCGAGGTGAAGGAGTGGAGTGCCTGTTCTGTGGCAAAGGACCGATGCAGCCCGCTGGCCAAAGCAGCAAAGTCAGGATGCAGGCAGGCAGATCATGGTGGCCGGGCGATGTCAGGTGTGCTGTGCACATGGAAGGTGGGTTTGGTGTAGGGGCTGGTGGTCAGGGGCAGGTGGGGTCGCCCACAGGCCATCAGGGTGGTGCTCGTGTGGTGGTGCACACACCTCAGCTTCTGCTTGGGTGGCGGACTGGTGTCTCACTGTCTAGCTGCTGCAGCCCCCTGATATGGGTGGCGTATGTGAGGGCAGCAACGTGATGGTGAGTGCGTATCATGTGTATGGTGGGTTAGCAAGCCTCTGTACCCTGGCACCTTCTCGCAGTACACATCAGAACCCTGCCTACCGGTGCAGTGGCCCTGATTGGAATCGTTGGCAGGGCCAGGCTGGTGGGTTGGCTGTGATGTGTAAGTGGTGCCAGGGTCCGGCTCCAGCTTCTGCTCCTGATCCCGCACGGCCACCTCCACAGCATCGGTGGCAGCATCTACATCCCGTTGGCATGCAGCAGGTTCAGCAGGATAACGGGGCACACTGGCTCAGTTTGCATCATGACCAGATTGCATGTGCCGTGGGACCCACCCTATCCCCAGCACACCTTTGTATGCACTCAGCTGGGCAGGGAGCATGCTGGTGTCTGTGGAGTCCAGCAGTGGCAAGGGGCACATGGAGACAGCCGGTGTTGTAAGGCCATTCTGATATTGGGCTGGGGCACATTTACGGCACCTTATAGCCAGCCACGGCACTGTTGTGGATGGCTGTGCTGGACGCCATTTACATCTCCCACACATTCTCACCTTGGTACACAACAAAGTTGATGATGCCTGCATTGAAAACATGCAGAACACAGTGGCAAGGCATGTTGGTGGGTATGACAGAAGGTGGGGTGGGCGGCGGCTGTATGCAGTGATGCATTGCACTCCTCAGGGCTGGTGGGGTGGGGGTGGGTGGGTGGCACAGCCACACCCAGTATCAAGCTTGCCTATACACTCCAGCAAGCCCAACACCTGCAGCAGCTGTGAAGGTTGCTGCCCGACCAATGGACGCACTGTGATGCCCACATGGCTGCATGAACACTACTTCAAGGTCCTCTGGTGTCACAACTGCAAAGGCACAGTGTCCGTTCTGGCCGTGCTGGCCCTGAAACATTGCAGTACCAAGGTGCACTAGGGCCGTACAGTTCTTCACCCAGTACTGCATGAGGTTCTGGCCTTCCAGGTGTGCAGTGCTGCCTGACATTGCTTGGCATCTTTCACTCCAAGCAGCACCGCAGTTACGAGTTCCACAGCGGGCACTGCCCCTTCCTGCAGCGGCTGCTTCAAGGGACAGGACATGTGCTGGAGGTTCGGACATTTGTGTTCGTAGGCATTCATGCTCAATTGACATGGTCAAGACTTCACGGCACACGGTTACATGCCCATTTGTGCAATCATGCTATGGTGCTACTCTTGTGTGCACTGGATAGTGTGTATTCTTGTCCTGAACACGCGCTGTAAATGTTGCACTTGTCACCTGCATTTAGCAATGATGCCCACTCCAAACTTCTCAGGCATGTGCACTTCATACTATTCTGGTCACCCATCTGCTCCTATGCATCATGAAGTATCCTTTGGCCGGTCGCCGGCGGCAAAAGGACGCAAACCCAGGCGGGCAAACCTCCATTTTGGTGGAGGAACAAGAAGCTGTACCTGAGTCAGCTTAATGACCAACCTGAAGCCGGCAACCTGGAGGCAACCTGGTTGGACCCCTGCAGTCAGTGCAACCAGCAAATCCAAGCACATGCACATGTTCACTCAGATCCCATCAGGACCTCGTAGGCACATACACAGCAGGTGCACCAAAATGTCAGCAGGCCTCCTAGCCCCGTGTTGCCATCTGAGTCTGGGTCAGCAACATCTGGTGGTCCCCAAAACACAATCCAACCACTTGCTGACACGGCCAAGAAGGGGTGGTCCAGCGGCACGGCACCCCACCCATGCGGCGGCAAGCCAAGGGCCGCAAATGAAGACAGGCAGCCATAGAGATCCGCCTGTACTTGAGCCACAATGCACTGCATGGACGCTTGCGGGGCCAGCAGATTGTGCTCACAACCTGCCCGCTGAGCTTTGTACAACCGCTGGTGACCCTGAGCTGGTATGCATTGGGTTGCACATTTCACTGTGGGGACGGGTCTGTTCAATGGCCTGGACCTAGAAGGACACCCTGCTCCGCTGCCGCGTTTTGCCTACTCTGTTGAGGTCTGGTATGACAGCCCTTCTGCTGCTCTGCCCTCTGATTCTGTTAATGCCCTGCCCCACACCTTTTGCATCCTAGCAGCCTCTGCAGGTGCTGACGACTCTCTGCCCCTGGTCTGTCTCCAAGTCACTGGCATTGACCTCAAGACCCTGCTGGACACCGGTGCTATGCATGACTTTGTGGCCTGGTCAACCGCTTGGGGCTGCACATCTGGCCTACTACTTTTTCCCACGTCACCCTGGCTGATGGTGGCATGCAGGTGATCCTTGGGCAGGTCACTCTTTGAGTTGCCTTGGGAGCTAGCACCTTGCGCATTTACAGTGAGGATTTGCGGGCAGTGCATGCTGGTCCTGTGTAAGGGGCACCTTGCAGCCTACATCCCCCTGCTGGCGGCCGTCACGTCCCCTGCCCCACCGGCAGTGAACTTTGCTGCTGCAGCCATCAGCGTGTGGGCTGATCCATGCCTTATTGGGCGCAAGGAGGCCACCCGCCTAGTCCGCCGTGGCACCCATGCCCTGCTAGTGCAACCGCGCTCCTGCCTGAATGCAGCCATTGCTGAGGCTGCTGAGCGTGCTGCTACTGTATCTGACGAGCCCCTTTCTGCTCCCTCTGAGGAGCACACCATCCCGCTGCAACCTGGTGCTCAACTGATGTCTCAACCTATGTACTGACTGAGCCCCAAGGAGCTGGAGGAGGTCAAGCACCAGGTCGCCAATCTATTGGCTAAGGGTATGATCTGGCCATCAACATCACCGGTCTCTTCACCCATCCTGTTCATCAGCAAGAAGGATGGATCCCTGTGTATGTGCATGGAGTATGTTAGGTGGGGATTTGTTAGCATTGGGATAGGAGCTGGGTGACTGACCCACGGCTCACCTTAGGGGAAAACCCTGCACACGTTGCTTGAACTCCTAGTTGTTCCTTCCCTCACAACCAACCTGTGTTGCTTCTATGTCTAAGCCTTCGGTCTGCAGGCTCGTGCTCCCACCTGCACGTTTCCCCTGGCCATTCCAGTTACCGGGGACTCAACACCATCACAATCAAGAACCGCTACCCCCTGCCCCGCATCAACAATCTGCTGGGCAAGCTCAAGGGAGCCAAGTTCTTCAGTTCGATTGACATGCAGCAAGGTTACAATGAGATTCATACAGTGGAAGCCAACATCCCCAAGACCGCTTTCCACACGCCCCTTGGAGATATGGAGTTTACTGTCCTTGTGTTTGGGGTAGGTGGGGAGTGTGGGGAGTGTTGGGGCCCCTCGGGGCCCCTCAAAGTTACTGCTGCACGGCTGCACTGGTGCTGCTTCTGCCTTCCTGCTGCACATGTACTGACACTTTTTAACTCGGGTGCACGGCACCTGGGGGCCCCTCCCTACCGCTGCCCTAGCTCACCAACACCCCAGCGGTGTTCCCGGCCTGCATGGACCACCTGTTCTGAGAGCAGCTAGGTCGCTACATTGTGTGCTACCTGGATGACATTCTGATCTACTCCACTACACTGGAGGAGCACGTGGAGCACCTGCTCACCATGCTCAGCATTCTGCACCATGAGCAGTTCTATGCTATGCTGTCCAAGTGCCACTGAGGCACAAACGCAGGCCAAGTACCTGCGTCACATCATCTTGGCTGACGGTGTGCACATCGACCCACACAAGACTGCCATCATCCGAGACTGGCCACGGCCCAAGAACCTCACCAAGCTAAGGCAGTTCCTGGGGTTGGCTACAGTGGAGTGCCAAAACACGTTCAAGGCTATTAAGTGTACTGTAGTGGAGGACATTCTGCTGAGTTTCCCTGACTATAACAAGCCTTTTCGGGTTTGAGCTTGTTACTGACACCTCTCTGTATGGCTCTGCTGCTGTCCTGCTGCAGGAGGGGCACCCTATCACGTTCACAAGCAAGAAGTTCTTGTCTGCCAAGCACAACTTCACCATGGGTGAACAGGAGCTGCTGGTCATGGTGCACACCCTGTGCGAGTGGCACTGCTACCTGGAAGGGCAGCCTTTCGTGGTGCGCACGGACCACCAGCCTCTAACCTTCCTGCAGGGGGTGCCCACTCTGAACCGGTGCCAGGCCCGGTGGATGGAGTATCTGGCTTGGTCCACGTACACCTGGGAACATTGTGCAGGGTCACTGAACGTGTGTGCCAATGCCCTCAGCAGGCATCCGTCGCTCCACGCTCTGCTCACTGTGTGGACACGACACCAGGTGCGTGCCGCAGGGACGCCCGCTGGCAGCACGGGTCCTGATGCCCAGCCTGGTCCTTCTGTCAGTCTGTCTGCTCTCCAGCCGCTGGATCTGTCTGCCTCTGACATGCTAGACTCCCCGCGCCCCTCTGTGCACTCTGCCTCACCCGACATGCTATCTGATGCAGGTGATTGTAATCTGTTCAGTCTGATTCAACAGGCCTACGCTGAGGACCCCTGGTTCACTCTGTCTGATAACACCCAGGGTCTAAAGCAGCACAACAGTCTCTGGCTGCGCTGCTCCAAGGGCCGCCCCTCACAGGTTGTGGTCCCTGCACTGGACACCTTGCACCGTGAAGTGCTGCTGTGCCTCCATACAAGGCCCCTCACCGGCCACCCCGGTTCAGTGTGTACACTGAAGCTGGTGCTGCACCACTTTTGGTGGCCTGGCATAGCCCAAGATGTCCAGAACTTCGTGCAAACCTGTGACAAGTGCCAATGCAACAAGGCCGCTTCCGGTAATGGCCACAGGTTGCTGGTGTCTTTGCCCATCCCAAACCTGCCCTGGGAGAGCGTGTCTCTAGACTTTGTCGTGTGCCTTCCTAAGACTGAACGAGGGTATGACACTGTGCTGGTGTTTGTTGACCGCCTAACCAAGATGGTGCACCTAGCGCCCACCACCTCCAGCTGCACGGCAGAGGAAACAGCGCATCTACCCTTTGATAATGTGATGCACCTGCACGGAGTACCAGGTGACATTGTGTTGGACTGCAGCACACAGTTCACCAACTTTTGGATGGCGCTCTGTGAGCTGTGTGGCATGCGACCACAGCTGTCCTCCTTGTACCATCCCCAGTCTGATGGGCAGACCAAGTGCATGAACCAAGTGCTAGCCGATATGCTGCGGGCCTACACTGGCCATGTTCCCATGAGCTGGGACATGCACCTATCTACTGCTGAGCTTGCTATTAACAATGTGGTAAACCAGTCAACGGGCCAATCGCCGTTCTTCTTGAACTTTGGCTTACATCCACCAGACGGGCAGAGGTGGATCCACCTCTGCCCATCTGGCACAAGCTGGACGTGGCTGTGCCCGCCACCTGCACCTTCTGACAGGCTTTCCAGACTCGGCTCTCTGATGCCAAGGCCTGCCTGGAGGCTGCACAACAATTGGCCACTGCCTACTACAACCGCAGCAAGACGGATGTGACCTATTCACCGGGTGACAAGGTCATGCTGAACACCGCCAACCTGCGCAGGTCCCTTAAGGGCCCACGCAAGCTGTTGCCCCAGTGGGTGGGTCCGTTCCTGGTTGAGCGGAGGGTGGGGAAAGCAGCTGCTTGGCTACAGCTGCCTGCTTCAATGTCCCGCATCCACCCCACTTTTCACGTGAGTCTGCTCCGCCCATATCGCACGTCCTGACACCCCGGCTGACATTGGCCCTATCACATGGATCAATGATGAGCCGCTCTACACTGTCAAGTGTGTCTACGATTACCGCTGCACAACAGCTGGGAGCCGCAAAGCAATTTCACTGAGGATCTGCATGCAGAGTTGCTTGCTGCTTGTGAGTGCGCGTCTGGCCCCCGCGCTGCTGTGCTCTGACCCTCATACTTCTGCTCCTACTGGCGTGCCAAGGTTTTGTGTGCAGAGAAGGGGGGCACTGTTGTGGCTACGCCCCTGGGCACCACACATTCTGACTCTGTCTGACACCGCTCTGTGCAGTACGGGCCACTTCAAGTGGTCCGTGGGTCACATGCCTTCTGATGGCTGTGGTGAGGCATGCTGATGCCTCTGGTAGTGTAGCGGAACCTGGCTACAGCCTCTTTGTGCACTCCAGTTGGGTGCACACCATCTGGGTGTGCATGGGGATCTGAGCCATCCGTTTGTGGTTACCTCGAGCTCTGTGCTCGCCACCCGGTAGTTCTCACTGCCACCCATTTGGGACTAAGTAGTAGCACCACAACAGGGTGTGCGTGTTTTGCAGTGTCATTGTGCGGCATCTGTACATGTGTCAAGGAAGTCGCTTTCATGTTTGCTTGATGGTGTCAGCAGCAATACTATGAAGCGTGTTTTGTTGCTTGGGCAAGTCGCAGTTCTCTGGCTGCTGCAATGTCTGTGCCCACCTTTGCACATACTGTTGCGGCTGTGTAATTATAGTGAAGGTGCCTACAAGTTAGCACTGAGTGGTCTTCCTCGTTCCTGAATATTATCCATTGTCAATGCCGACTTCGCAACCCTCTCACCAAACCTTTTCAGAGATCACTTCCATCAAGATACAATGTTGGTATGTTGTGGCTGCGCTTGCAAGCGGACGCTAGGCAGGCCTCCTGGTTATTACCGGTCGCCATTGCCTGCTCAACTCTTTCCGGGCGCTCTGCGGGCGTCCTGGATGTTATTGGTCGGTGACCTGGGTCGTTGTAATGTGGGGTCTGTGTTCATCAAGGGGCGGCGTAAAGCGGCCCTGGCGGGGCTGTGAATCTGTCTGTGGGGAGAATATTTTTCATGTGGGCCCCCCCTCAAGGTAGTATCACTGCCGGCGGGCTTCCCATTTGGACGCAGACAGCTTCCCAGGCTCACAGATCGGACCAAGGGGGAAATTTGCTCTGAAGAGTGCCGCAGATCTCAGAGGAGCGCATGGCGCGAGAAACGGCACGAAACGGGCCCAGGGCTTGGGACGTTGGGTACGAGCAGTGCAATTTAGCACTGGGCCATTGTGACGCAGGTTAGAGTTGTTTCACAATGTGTATTTGTACGCGAATGCAGAGGAACGTGCGACACGCTGAGGTTAGAGGTCGCGACGAGTTGGCAATAATTTGGAATTGCAATGCGTCGGTTTCACTCCAAGCTGTCACGCACTCGCACACAGCCAGGCCAGCATGCAATTGCGACACGTTGCTATAGGTAGGGTGCACTAAACGCGTTGATCGCTCTGCCTGAAGCAAGCCTCGTCTGTGGGGGCGGGTCGGCACACCCCTCCCCTCCTCCCCCTCCCCACAAAGCCTGGGTGGCAAATACGGTAAACTAGTGCCTAGCTGCTACCTGGCCGCCAACTGGCCGCCGGGTCATTACGATACTGCAACTTACAGCGTGCCTCGCCGGCCCAAAACCCGCGCCTGCACCTCACCACGCACCTAAATGCCCGCAAAACCCGCATCTGGTTCACACACTATGTGGACGGAACGCCACTGCCTCAACTCACTGCACGCCCCCAGTGCTCCTGGCACATTATAAAAAAAGCCGCCAAAGGCGGCGCCACTCAAGAGGAATCGAGGGGGGGTTAAAGAGATTGCCCCCAATAGATATCTATCGCGGGCATCTGTGGCACATGGGGTCGTCAGGTGGCGAGCGTGTGTGTTCCGGGTTCTTGAGTCAACGTTCGGCATTGAAATAAGCAACGCACTTTGTCTTGCTTGGAAGCAACTGCAATAAGCCTGAGATCGCAAAGCTTCTGGGTGAGACTTGTGCTTTTTTGATGTTGCCCGAACGAAGCATAAAGCAGCACAACTGATAATTATGACTTCTATGCTTTCTATTGCTAGCAAAGCGGCCTTGACTTGGTGCAGACATCTCGCCGCAGCTTCGTCGCTCCTGCGCCTTTTGCGCCCGCGTCTGCTCAAAGCACTATCGTCTTACATAAGTCGTCGCTGTGAGCAAACGCTTTGAGAGTTCCAGTGCGCGAGCGCAGGATGCCTGTTGGAATGCCAACTTCACGCACAGCGGCGCTCACTATTTCACCGCCCCCCAAAGTCCCATTCATTTACGGCATTCTATCGCGTCGCGCGGCCGGCCCCCGGAACGGCCTCAAACGGTGAATAAGGGTTTGGCCCGGACCCAGGGTCAGGTCAATGGGTCACCCGTGGGTCGGCCCAGACCCAGGTATTGCCTGTCCTCCGTGCAGCTTAAAGATGTCCTGGCTCGGGCCTGGCGGCCTCATAAATTGACGCCACGGTACGTGGGCGGACAGACCTTGGAGTGCAAGCGGCACTTGCACTCCCAGGTCTGTCCCCCCGTCCGAGGTCTGTCACCCCGTGCTCTCCCCTGCTTTCCCCCCGCGCGCCTTCCCTCGCGCGCCGCATCCAGTGCGCGGCGCCCCGCAGCTTGCACGCAGGCGGCCCCACCCCATAGGCCCGCGCCAAAGCCAAGACACCGGGTACTGTCTGCGGGGTTTCAAACGTTTTTGTGGTACCCGTGTGGGTACTGGCGGCC
>BDDC01000059.1:10809-35508 GCA_001662425.1 Chlamydomonas sphaeroides
AAATGTTAGGTACCCGTGTCCGTGAGCCCGAGTTATTTTCATAGTACCCGATCGGATACCAGTACCCGATTTTCGAAACACTGGCAAGCGTACTCCAGACGTCCATCCAAATTTGAAAAATCACATAACTGTAACCTGTGAAATGGTTGAAGGCACCGATAGCTCGTGCGCAGTTGAGAGGGAAAACATACCAGGAGCAGACAGGGCCGGGAAGCAACAGATGCGGTGCCATACCTGTGGAATAAAACACACTGCTGCTGGTGCAAGGAGCCTTTTCACTGTAGAGCCAGCATGAAATTCAGTGAAAGGTACCTGAGACAACCGCTCATTTTGGGGTGAGGAGCCTTCCTAGCCCACCCCATGCGCAACGGGAGGCGAACCTGAGGAGTAGGTTGGATGTGAGGTGATTTGGTCAGTACACGCCATGGGTGCAGTCTGGTCGCAAGCAGGTCGATGCCGGCGGGACAGTGTTTGCTATGTACTTATCCCCGTGCCAGAATTGCCTGCCGGGGGCAAGCAAGGCAACAGGGCACCCAAAGAAAATCATAGGGAGGCGGTCATGTACGGTTGTGTAACATGGTTACGGAGGGCCCGGGGAGTGCTGGAGCGTGCAACGGAGCGGGGTGTTGGAGACTGAGGAGAGGACACGCAGCCGATAGCAATGAGCGGGATACAAAGGAGGAGGAGAGTGCGTGCAGCTGAAGGGGGTTCGGGAAGGGTCAGGAATGAAACGGCACGGGGGTTTGTGGTGGTGCAGGGGTTGGAATCTGGGATGGTCGTGCAGGGCTGGAGGTGGGGTGTGGCATGGTGCTGGGGCTAGAATGTGGCGTGCACCCCTTGGAAGGATCTGTTACAAGGGGCGGCACGGCCCTTGGAATTTGAGGGCTGTGGCTGGCTGCGCTCCAAACTCCCTCAATTGATTTTGGGTCGTGGTCAGGCATTGATTTTAGGGGCCCAGGCGGCGCGGACGTCTATCGGGTGATTAGCTATGGCCAAGGACAAGGATGGGGCCGGAAACTCCGCCTCGAGTTTCCGCCTTCAATCTTAAAAATTGCGTGGCGCAGCCACCCGGGTACCACCTGGTACCACTCCCGGGTTTGCCTGCCAAAGAGCTGAGTCAGGAATCGAACCGCCCCAGAAGCGCTCCAGACCTATAGTTATATCATATACTCGCTCTGGGAGGTCGCAGTCGCTCGTGGCGAGCACAGTTGCGCGCGATGCACTTGCATGTCTGTGGTCTTGGAGTCAAGCTGCGACTTACGCGACCTTGTGGATACCTCATACCTATATATACCCTAAGAAGCAAAGCCAGGGCGTCGGGAAGCCCGTTCAGCTGACTTGGCCCGGCAGCATGCGACAAATCGCCGCGACTGGACCTTCTCTAAACGCTGCCCGCTGTACAGCACCTGTAGGGTACCAGATATCCAAAAATAGGCTGGGTGACCACCAGCAAGCGTTAAGGGGGCTCAGTCAGGCACGCACGGTGCCCCCGTTTGGCCACGCGGGTACCACTCGGCGCCCGGCCTGTCCCCCCAGAGGCGTCATCTTTGCAGGCTAAATTCTCTGTTACAACCAACTCGGACAAGGATGCCAAACCGAGGTACCCCCCACAAATCGACCATGCTCTACAACCCTAGCACGATAGCATCCTTGTCCGAGTTGGTTGTAACGTCGGTTAGGCGGTTGTCGTACGGGGGGTCCCAACTTCCTCCCTAAGAACCTAGAAATGCTGTGATGCGCTTGGGAGCGCGTTGCTAGCTCGCTATGGATGGGAACAGGTGGCGGACAGTTCAGAGGCGGGCACGGGGCCAGGGGGCGTGTCGCCAACCAGCCTCCCCAGACACCCAGGGCTGCCCTAACGCTATTCTATCGGCTATATATGCAACTACAATGTTCTTAGGGTGGTCGTCAGGCACAATCCGTGTGGTCCAGTTGGTTGCGATTTCGCGCATGCTGACCACCGACTTCCTGTAGCTTGCTCCAAATACCTTTCTAAGCACCTAGACTATCTTGATATGGATACTAGAAGTAATAGAATCTATGTTTGCATAATGCTCGCGTTGCTGTGACGACATGCACAAGCATGTCGCGACTGCCGAGCGATCCAAGGCCCAGCGCCGTAGATATAGGTGCCGCATGTCATAATAGAGACTAATATGAGGATTGGGCGCCGCTTGCGCGGGGACACAACGACCAAGCCCACGAACCCCCGAGTGGTACCCGCGTGCGTTTGGCAGCCCCAAACAGCACCCAGTAATTCCCGCTAACCTACAGCTCCCACGACAGCTGCGAGTGGCCCAAACCCTTCTATGTGACTATTTGAGATGTTTTAACCCGGTGAACGCTTTCGGGGGGTGGCCGGGGTGTGCTCTAGGCCCTGGGCTAGGCCCCCAGACCCCTCGTACGGCAAGCCCATTACGGCACTTGGAATAGAGTCGGCCGAGCACCGGACCGCGGCAAGCCATTAGAGGACATCTCGGCGGACCTGCCACAGCTTTCCCAGTCTTTGACCCTAAAGTCCAAGTTGTGTTATGACCCCTCAAAGTTTGGCAATTTCCTTACAGCGCTGGCCGGGAGTCATACCCGGGTGCGCGGGGGGCGGCCGCCAAGTGGCGCCGTGCGCGTTGCGCGCCCCTGTGGCAGGGTTGGGGCGGGGTTGGACCGATGGCTTTGCTCACTGGTTTTGCTGAATTGAAAGCCGAGAAGCTGTGATTGGCATGGCACAGTACCTAGATGCGCGTGTCATTGCAGGCAGCGAGAGCTTGCTATGGTGAGCGAACTGCATGTGTGCGGCTGGCTGACCGCTCAGCACCGTGATGAGGTCTTGTAAGCCGTGTGTGCCAGGCACGGTCGCGACGGGCAGCCTTGCACGAGGGATGACCAGGCGCCTGTCTGCGGCCACCGCAACAGCCCTGCACGAGGGATGACCAGGCGCCTGTCTGCGACCTCCGCAGCAGCCCGTCGCGTCTACCGGCCAGTGGCCGGGGGTTGGGGAATCCACGCCCCGGCCTCATTTGCACACGCTGCCAGCCACGTTGTAACGCCTTCCTTCCTTGTTGCACTGCGGCCGTGGCCCGAGTCGCCCATGTCTCCTCGCCTTGTGTCTTCCCTCGCATCGCCCTCGCTCCTCCACTGCATCTGCCCACCCTGCCACGTCGTACGACATGCTGTTACTGGACTTCGGTGTCCCCGCTCATGTCTGCACCTTTACATTTCCTCGCTTGTACAGATTTTGCTATTACACCCTCTCATTGTCCACTCAAGCCGCTGGCGTGGGGCATAGGCGCGCGACCACATGCTGGCAACCATACCGGCCTGCGCTGTGCAAAGCTGCTGCAACGGCTTGAAGGCGGACTGACCAAGCTGCCGCTTCGCTCTGTCGCTCTACAGGTTCGCTCCCTGTAGTGCGCGGGGCTGGGATGGGCCGGTCCCCACGCCAGCGGGAGTGCCGTATTAGCCAGCGCAGCTTGGCTACTCTACTACTGCATCTCTTTACGCCCTGGTCAGGTACGTTAGCATGCAATTCGGCGCTGTTGGCACTTCCGCGTCGTCCTCACTAATCGTGCAGGAATTCAAGCTGCCCCTGGTATGCATACCGCCTCCTACGTTCGCAATCTAACCGGTCTAGTCTTAGAGTTCCTGGGCTGCCAGTATTGGCGGTTGTCTCAGGTACCTTTCACTGATTTCCACGCTAGTTCTACAGTAAAAGAGCCATTGTGAGCGTCTGTGTATTCTTCTATAGCCTGTGTCGCCTCCCCAGTCGTCCCCAGTCCCCAGTCGTCCCCAGTCGTCCCCAGTCAGCCGCCGTTGCCGCCGCCACCTCGGGGCGGGGGCCGAGCGGCAGCGGGAGTGGCGGCCGCGGCCGCGGCACGCGGTGTTGGGGGCTGCGTTGGCAGCAAAGGTGGGCCCTGCCTCTCCTCTGGCTGCACCCTAGCTGGCTGGGTGGAGGCTGTTGCAATAGCGACACATAGGCTTCTGCTAGCGCGAGGCCGGGGGCAGAACTTTTGCATTCAAGTGTGCCCTGGCCATGGCCGGGTAAAGTGGCCAGGGGTCGCGCCCCAGAAGTGCTGGCACGTGGAGCGCTGGTTGAGAGGGTGGTAGGGCGCCTACGCTAGCAACGCCTGAACAAGGAAGTAGCCCTATTGGTGAGGGCGGCCGGCAGGCCTGGGTGAAGGACTGGGTGGGGGGTTACGCCTCACGCCCTTTCCCCATACCGGATGGGGCCCCCTTGTCGCAGGCTACCCGGCGAAGGATTTCCAGGGGTGCCCTTTGGCCTCCTCCCGCACCGGCGGGTGACCCTCCACGAGTGACGCCCTCGTGCACTTGGAGAAGGACACTCATGCCCGGTGCCATTGTTTGGAGCGCAGGGACCGCTCTTGTACCAAGCATCTACGAGCAGCAGGCCCAGAATGCGCCGCGTCTGGCATTTTACGAAGGCCACAGCTTGCGCTGCGCTTGCTACTGCATGATCAAATTCTAAACAACGGAATGGCCTAGGGTGCTAAGACATTCCAACGTGTCCCCATGCGCGATGGAGACCCAAGAAGGGCCTGTGCGCATGGTATGGCCATGTAGAGAGCAACGCCACTATACAGGAAAACGGTGAAGTGGCGTGCAGTGGTGGGGGTCGAAGCAATAGAGAGACATTGAATCCCATTGAGCCAGACCCACCTTGCTTGTCGCGCCCTTGGCTTATACACTGTTGTATAGCTGCCTAAACACACACATACACACGACCACTAGAGCCACCATGGCTGCAGAGAGCACCTCCCGCGAGTTGGCGCTGTATAGCGCCAAAATTGCTGAGCAGTCTGAACGCTACCAGGACATGGTTGAGGAGATGAAAAAGGTGGCCGTTCTCGCGAACGAGCAAGAGCTCTCCGTGGAGGAGCGCAACCTGCTCTCGGTCTCCTACAAGAATCTTGTCGGCTCCCGGCGTGCTAGCTGGCGCATCCTGCAGAGCATCGAGCAGAGCGAGCAGGCTAAGGGCAATGAGAAGCGCGTTACGATGATCAAGAAGTACCGCGCCGTGGTGGAGACCGAGCTGGACAAAATTTGCCATGAGATCCTGGAGCTGCTTGACCAGCACTTGGTTCCCAGCGCCTCCACCACCGAGGCTGCTGTCTTCTACCTCAAGATGAAGGCCGACTATCACCGCTACCTTTCTGAGTACAAGGTCGATGAGGCCAAGTCGGCCGCCGCTGAGCTCACGCTCGCAGCCTACAAGGTTGCGCAGGAGAAGGCGGATGAGCTGCCCACCACGAACCCCATCAGGTGCGCATCCGCCAGGTTGTGGGGTGTGCCTCTCGTGCGGCACGGCTTCACACGCTTTTCCCCCGTGCAGGCTGGGGCTGGCGCTTAACTTCTCGGTCTTCTACTATGAAGTCATGAACCAGCCGGCACTTGCCTGCTCTCTCGCCAAGAAGGCTTTCGATGAGGCCATCTCGGACCTCGACTCTCTGGGCGAGGACTCGTACAAGGACAGCGCGCTTATCATGCAGCTGCTGCGGGACAACCTCACGCTGTGGACGTCGGAAATGCAGGACGAGGACAAGCGGTCGTAATTGTTTGGGTGTGCGCGGTGGTGAATTGTGTAGGCGTGCGTTCGGTGATGGGGAGTACGGGGGTTCGGAAGCACGAGGGTGGGACTCCAGTTAGTATGTAATGCTTCTACATGAGTACTATCTCCTGCATCATATCGGGTGGCCCCTTGGCGGGCTCGTTTGCTGCGATGGCACCCCCCGATGGCATCCGTACGCATGTGCGGTAGGTAGTTCTTGATCGAGATGGGCGGCCCAGGAGCTGCTTATGGCTGGAAATGCCGCGCGTATGCTTGTAGGCAGCGCGAGGGACAGCCAACCAACGAGGAAGCCGCGATCATGCCGCAGCCCTCAAGACCACCGACTGTCAGACGTGCGGACTTTCTGCCGGTTCTCCCAGTCCAGGTCCAAAGTCCTATGGGGTTGTCTTAGGTACCTATCACTGACTTCCACGCTTATTCTACCGTACAAGGGCGGCTCCAAGCGAGGGCCGCAGGCACGCCTGCGCGCCACGCAACAGATACTGTTGAGTAGGAATCGTAGCCGAGGCCGCAGCTGGAGCGGTGTTAGGGGTCATAGTAGGGACTCGGCAAGAGTATGGGCGCGCAGGGGCTAACCGCCACGTCTGACAGGCAGCCCCAGTGCCGGCTTCGGTCATCCTGCGGGCGGCCTAGTGACATAATGTGCATGATCCGTACGCAGTGTCCTCATCGCACTGTTGTTTTCGGGATATCTGCGCGCATAAGCTGCATAAGCTGTGTTGGACGTGTACGCCAGGGGCGACTGGGGGACGGGGCTCCCACCTCTCTGTAAGGCCCCTCCTGCAGCTCGTCCCGGTCTCCCTTTCATCCCCTTCACGCCGTCCCCTTTAAGTAGAGGGTCACACATCTGTTATGCTATTGCATAAATGGTGCGCTTGCCTGGTCAAACCCCCTCCTGCCAATCGGCGTCGGATTTGACACGCTCGCACCCTGGTAACTGCACGATACCAAACGCACCTGGCATGTTCTAGCTGTGCACTCCTGCTCATTTCACATTGTGCGTCTATCCCTACTGCGCGAAGCACTCCGTCGCGTCCTCGTCAAGTCCAACTCACATCTACTTTCCTTCGTGCAATCAGCATATCTTGCGTGTTAAGCAATTGTCGATGCAAGGGACGCCAAACAAGTGCATTGCCAAACTTGCAGAATGATCGTCAGGTGGGGGTCACTGCAGCAGACGGCTTGACATCATGGCACGGCGCTCACGCTGATGACTGGGGGACGCTTAATCGCAGGTCCTTAAACGCGCTCGCGCAAGTCTAGGGAAGGGACTCGCAACTCTGCAGCCATGGCCATATCGGCCATCTTCTTCCTTGACATCAAGGGGCGAATTATCATCTTCCGCGACTATCGCGGTGATGTGTCGCCCAAGTATGCCGAGAAGTTCATGTCCAAAATTAACGAAATGGAGGAGGCTGGCAAGCTCAGCCCCGTCATCTACGATGACGGTGTGACGTACCTGTACCTGCAAGTGGCGAACCTGTATCTCCTAGCTGTTACGCGGACGAACGTCAACGCGTGCTCAACCCTGGTCTTCCTGCACCGGCTTGTTGACGTCTTCCAGCACTACTTTCAGGTGTTGATGCATTCAAAGCGTGTTGGGCACCTGTGCTGTCTGGGTGCTGCACCTGTGCGGTCTGGGTGGAGGTTGGTCGGCCAGGGTTCATGCCGCTGCGGGCACGTAAACACAGCGGGTTGGCTTGGCGAGAGCATGTGAGCAGCATGAATCAATGCGCATAGCAAGAGTGAGGCAACGGCAACCCCAAGCTATCCCCAGTATCGCAGCGGGCATGCCCGGCATGGGCTGCCTTTGCCTGCGCGTCTATCTCTGCTACCCGCGGCCGTGGCGTGCCTCCACATCACGCCGCTCACAGCCCCCGGAAGCCAACCTATAACTCACGTTCAGCACTGCGCTCCGATGTGGCTGGGCGGCGTGCTTCCTCCGATGTGCCTACCCGCGTGCAGCCCTGCACGCCGAGCGGCCTCTCTGGCTTGTTAGAGCCTCTGGCCATTGTCCGGCGCCCGGTGCTTGCGCCGCATCGCCTTCGCCCCCAGGCGCTTGAAGAGGAGTCCCTGCGCGACAACTTCGTCATTGTGTACGAGCTGCTGGACGAGGTGATGGACTTCGGGTACCCGCAGTTCACGGAGGCCAAGATCCTGGCCGAGTACATCAAGACGGACGCGCATAAGATGGAGGCTGCCGTCAAGCCGCCCATGGTGGGGCGAGGACAGGGACGGACGGGAATGAGGCGCCGGGTGCCGGCAGGCGCAGGGACAAGGCGCCGGCGGCAGGGGGGCTGCGGCCCTCGCCCGTGCCGACCCTGCAATGACCCTGCCCGCCGTGCCTGTCGCCTACTCACATCGGCAAATGGAACCTGCGGGCCCTTGCGTTGCCTCTGTCCTGCGGTCGCTCTCCTTCTGGGGCGTGGGGCAGGCGGCACGGCGTCACTGGCTGGCTCCCAGGGCATGGGGCCTTCCTACGATGTCGCTGTGCGCCCCGGCAGCTAGGCTGTCGGGCCAGGGGCAGGGGACTCATCTCAGTACATGGGGCTGGAGCAGGCCGCTCGGGTGCTGGTTGGGCAGCTGTCTTGACCGAAGCGGGCCATTCCTCTAACCCTCTCACCTGGCCCCTCGGCAATGCCCAGTCTGCTGCTGGCACTCTCCGCCCCACCCTACTCCCCACCACGATGTGAATGTTGTCCCGTTGCAAGCAACGACCCGCCCCTCCCTCCCCCTCCTTTGCCCAGGCCGTCACCAACGCCGTGTCGTGGCGCAGCGAGGGCATCAAGCACAAGAAGAACGAGGTGTTCCTGGACGTGGTGGAGTCGGTGCACCTGCTCGTCAGCAGCGCGGGCCAGGTGGGCGCGGCCATGGCTTCGGCAGGGAGGAAGGGCCGCTGCGGGATGAAGCTCAGCAGCTGGAGAGCCCTGGGCTGTGCGGGGCAGCGCTTTGGTTGGGGCTCGACCGCGGTGTCGCCTGGCCGGCAGGCATCTGGCAGGCGCCGGCCCCGCCTCCCCCTGCAGCGTGTGCACGGTGCCTGCGCAGAAGCGAAAGCCGGCCGAGCTGCACCCCCTTGCGGGAGTGGGCAAGGCCGCCGGGGGCGCGTGGCCCATGCGTCCCTATTCCGCCTTGCCTCCCTCGGCAGGCCCTCGTTATGTCTTTTGCCCCACCCTGCCACGCTGCTGCCCCGCCCGCCCCGCCTTGCCTCCGCCGCCAGGTGGTGCTGAGCGAGGTAGTGGGCGTGCTCAAGATGCGCGCCTACCTGAGCGGCATGCCCGAGTGCAAGCTGGGCCTCAACGACAAGGTGCTGTTTGAGAGCCAGGGCCGCACCAGCAAGCAGAAGGCGGTGGAGCTGGAGGACATCAAATTTCACCAGGTGGGGGCGGCGGGTGTCGGAGCAGGCTGGGCATGGACGGGCATCTTGCGCAGTTGGGTACGCAGGACACACGACGGATTAATTAGGGACATCCAAAGCCGGCGGGCAGAGGTTGGGCAGGAGCCGGCACCTCGCGGTACGGCGGCGGGTCGCGACCCTGGCCTATCGGCCCTTCATCCCTCGTCGCCGCAGTGCGTGCGGCTGGCGCGGTTCGAGAACGACCGCACCATCTCCTTCATCCCGCCCGACGGCGCGTTCGACCTGATGACGTACCGCATCAGCCAGAACATCAAGCCGCTCATCATGGTGGACTGCCTGGTGGAGAAGCCCAGCCGCAGCCGCACCGAGTACCTGGTCAAGGCGAGGAGCCAGTTCAAGGAGCGGAGCCAGGTGCGGCGGGCAGGGACGCACATATGCAGCTGCCGGCACCCGGTGGTTGTGTCAACGTGTCGCTTGCCCACTACGGCATTCGTGCAATGTAATGCATGGCCGGCTCACCTCATCGTACTCGCATCCCCCTGCAACGCAACCGCCTGTCCCCCCCCCGCCCCCGCCAACATCTGCTGCCTCCGGCGCAGGCCAACACGGTGGAGATCAGCCTGCCGCTGCCCGCGGACGCCATCTCGCCCGTCATCAAGTGCTCGCAGGTGAGTTGGTCAGGCAGACAGACTGGCGCTGTCAGGACGTCAGACGCAGCCGCGCGGTGGCTGGGGGCTGGGGTCGCCTCGGCCGGGTCCGGCTACCTGGCCTGCCCTGCCTTCAAGGCCGTGTCGCATTTTTGGGCCGCCCCCATCTTTCTAGCCGGGGCTCTGTCGCGGGTTGGGCGGATTGCTCAAGCGGGTTGCTCGTGCGCCAGTTCCGGGTCGGTGGCCCGGAAGGAACGTGGGGACTTGTGCGCCTGAGGCACACGCCTGTCTGGGCGTGCCGCGTGGGGCATGTTACTACGCTTCGGTTCACCGCGCCCCCGCGCTGTACCCTGTCCTCCCCGCTTCCCCCAGGGCACTGCCGCGTACGTGCCCGAGAAGAGCGCACTAGTGTGGACCATCAAGTCCTTTCCCGGCGGCAAGGAGTACACGCTGCGCTGCCACTTCGGGCTGCCCAGCGTGGAGGCGGAGGACGAGGGCCGCGCCAAGAAGCCGCCGATCAAGGTCAAGTTTGAGATTCCGTTCTTCACGGTGTCGGGCGTGCAGGTGCGGCGTGGGGCGGTGGAAGCGGGGGCGGCTGTGGCACGGCGGCGGCCCAGGCCTGGCCAGGGCCAGGGCCTCCCTGAGGACAGCTCAAGCCGGCACGGGGACGCTGCTGCTTTGTGCATCTCGCCTTGTGGGCTGCAGGGGTCCCAAGGCGGTCCGAAGCGGCGGACGCTGAATGCACATCCTGCATGGGCGTAGCCAGCGCCTTGCAGCCGCGGCTGTCTGCCACGGTTGTCCTCCGCGCCACGCCGTCTCCGATCCACCGCCCACCCACCGAGCCACGGCACGCTTGACTCACAGCTGGTAGTCTACTGATGTGTGCCAGCCTGGGCCCCCTTCGATGCTCCGATGCTGCAGGTGCGCTACCTCAAGGTGATCGAGAAGAGCGGCTACCAGGCGCTGCCCTGGGTGCGCTACATCACCACCAGCGGGAACTATGAGATCCGCATGGTCTGAGACACGCAGGCAGGCAGCGGAGGGCGGGACAAGGTACACTGCTGCAGGGCGGCGCTTTTTGCGCAACGGGCGGCCATCGTAGCGCCTGGAGCCCCGAGCAGCGGCAGGCAACTGCACAAGGACCAGCGGGTGTGGGCTGTGTGCCTGCGGTACGACCTGGAGGCCAGGCAGGCGCGTGCTGGCAGGCGGCCAGGAGCGGCGGGGTGCAGCAGGAGCAGGAGCCCAAGGCGCTCTTTTGTGTTGCGAGCATGTGCGCTGGACGATGCGCGTCGACGGTGACAATTTGGTGCCCGGGGCGCCTCCTCTGATGGCCCGCGCCGTGCCCTCGGGACGGAAGCTGAGGATTCCAGTATCAGCTGGGCGCAAGGCACCTCGGGGTCTCCGCGTCTCCCTTCGGAGGCCGCTTAGTGCTCCGGGACCGACGTGGCTGTAACACACATTGCCGCGGATTAGCGTCACGATCTGCTGAGTCTCGTCAAGTCCGGCACGCATGGCTAAAAACGATACGGCATGGAAGACGCCTCCGCACCGACGCCTTCACTTATGAAGGTCCGATTGGCAGAGAGCTTGCGACTATGCTTTACATATTACAAGGCATTGAATTGTCGCTGCAGGGCCCATGCGGCGAGTGCGGCGTGGCGGCCACCTCTCGAGCAGCTGGCGCCGAAGGTCTGCCTGCCCCAGGAGGCCTCCTGGCCTGCCCCGGGCTCCAGTTCTGCTACGTCCTCCACTGCCGCCTTGCATCTTCCTCGCTTTCACGACCCTCCCGAGCTCCGCCACACCTAAGACCGCCCGAGGCCACCCGCAGTCCTCGGAGCCCCTCGCCCCAAGCCACCACATGCACCGCCGCCTCCGCGCCCCCCCTCACGCGCCGTCAGCGCCTGCCGGCAGGATGCCTGGCGGCGGCGTCACCACCTCGCGCAGCCGCCGGAAGGACGGAAGCGCGTCCGCCGGGTCCTCGGCGCCCTGCGTGCCCTCGCCAGCCGCCTGGGCCCGCAGCCCCGCCAGCAGCGCCGCCAGCTGCTGCCCCAGCTCCTGCACGTCCAGGTGCAGCTGCAGCGTGATCTTGTCGCTGTCCGACACAGAGGCGCCGGGGGCGGACTCTGCGCGTGCGGCATGCGGCGGGCCAGGAGGGGGCGGGGTGAGAGGGAAGCGTGGGGGCGGGCTGGGGGCGCGCGGCACTAGTTTGTGAAGCGGGAGCGGGAGACAGGCCCCCCTCACCGTCCTCGGCTCCTCCCTTGGCCTTTTTGAGGCGCTTGAGGCTGCTCTCCGTCTTGCGCACGCCGGTGAGCAGCTCCTCCGCCAGGGCCGCGTACCGGCCGCACACGCCCTCCGCTACCGGCACCACGAGCAGCTCCTGCGGACGAGAAAGGGTCGCCGGCCGGCTTACCGTCAGTCAATCATTGGAATCTCTAGCCACAACATGGCATAGCGAGATCCAGTCGTGACGTGGAGACGGGGGGGGCCAACGAGTGGCATGTACGGCGGAGCGAGCCGCGAGCCCAACACAACCGCCCTGGCGCAGCGCCCCACTGGCAGCTGCTCCGCCCCCGCACCCACGCCGCTCCAGCCCCTTTCCTGCCTCCTCACCCGCTGCAGTTCCGGCCGCAGCCTTCGCGCCGGCCCCGCCTCCAGCAGCTGCCGCAGCGGCGCCAGCACCCCCGCCACGTAGTGGCTGGCGCGGCTGGGCGGCGCCTTGGAGGTGAGGCGGTACGTGGCCGTGATGCCCTTGAGCTGCCGTACAACTGCAGTACACCTCTCCACGGCCTCATCCACCACGCAGCCCGCCAGGCTGCGCCCGCCCGACCGCACGCCCTCCGCCGCCTCGGCCAGCGCAGAGTGCACCGCCGCCGACAACGGCGGTGGGCACGGCGCGCCGCCCGAGCCGTTGGCGTCGGCGGGGGCCGGGGCGGGCGGCGGCAGGAGCTTGTCAAAGGCCTCCGTGAGGGGCCCCAGCAGCACGGCGTGGACCTGCGGTGGGTCGGGAATGGTGGCAGCCATCAGGAGGCGGCCCAAGCCCCCGGGCGGGACGTGCGGCCTAACCCCATATCCCCACTGAGCAGCATGGGCGGGCAGGCATCGAGCCCTCCAAAAGACACACAGCGCGTGCACACAGAAGCCTTACGCTGCCTCGCCTCTCTGCCCACCCACCATCTCCGTGTCAGCCAGCACGGTCAGCAGCTCCTCTGCCGGCAGGGCCGTCGCCCACACCGCCGGGCCGCTCGCCGCCGCAGCGCCCGCTGCAGCGCCGCCCGGGGAGCCGCCGCTGCCGCCAGGCGCGGCCGTGGCGCCAGCCGGTGCCGGTGAGGCCGGCGCAGCGCTGCCAGGGGCAGCGCCGGCGCTGGCGCTGGCCGCCACGGCGGCCGCGTCCCGCCGAACCGTGGCCGCGGCCGCCAGCCAGGCCGCGTACCGCGTCGCCAGCTGCAGCGCCAGGCGCAGGAAGCGGTCCAGCAGCGGCGGCAGCACCACGTCCAGGCTGGCGGACCGGCGCAGGCAGCGCAGCAGCGCCGCCGTCGCGGCCAGCTGCGGCGGCGGCAGGCCCGGCGCAAAGGGCTCGGCGGCGGTGCTGCTGGCGGCGGGCTGCAGGCGGTCGGCGGAGAGCGCATCCTCCAGCTCGCCTGGCCGGGCAGGGGTCGGAGAGCGCCCGAAGGTCCTGACACAGGCCACAGCTGCAGAGCCCTCCGGACACTGCCCCTGGATCCGCGCGCTCCCACGCTGCCCACCCGCCGTGCGCAGGGCGCGTAGAGCTGCTGCCGCCCCGGCTGCGGCGCCGGCGCCGCTCAGCCCGCCCCCTGCCCTCCACGCGGCGCCCCCACCTACCTGCAATGTCCTGGTACAGCAGCGAGAAGTAGACGCTCACGTTCCAACGCCGCATGAGCGCCGCGTAGGCTGCGCAGCCCCGCAGGCGCTCGACGGCGGCCCGCGTCGCGCACATGGCCTCAAGCTGGCGCAGCCAGGAGGCGGTGGCCAGGTAGTTGGCGTGGAAGGCGGGCGGCACGCCGGGGGAGAATACGCCTGGGGGAAGGGAGGACAGCGGGGGAGGTAGAGGCAGGCTGAGCGGCTGGGGTGTACACAAGAGGTTTGCAACTAGGAGATGCGGATATGCGGATGGCGTGCCAGTGCAGTGAGGCGATACAAAGATAAAAGCAGATACGTGCTTTAACTCAGGGGCACAAGTGGCGCGGGACGCTGGTATGGATCGGAGCGCATGGCACCGTCAAGGAATGGGGGGACAAAGCGGGCAGTAGTACGTCGCGGAGAGGAGGCGCGGACGCCAGAGTCGCCGTGGCATGCGAGTCCTGACTTCACATGCCGCATGCCCGCGGGCGCAACGCAGAGCCAGGGCAACAAGCACGAGGAAGGATGGCTGCGCGAGGCAGCCGATACCTCCGACCTCGGCCGCCTGGCCTCGGCTTCGCTGCAGGCGCTTCAGGGCGGCGGTGCAGCCCAGGGCATCGGGGAGAGCGGGCGGCAGCGAGACAGGCGAGCACCGGCCCAGGCCGTTCCCGTCGACGCACCCGGCAGTGCCGCCGCCAGCGCGCCCTGCACCTCATCCAGCACCGCGCTGCCCAGCAGGTCGATGGAGCGCAGCCCGCTGCCGGGCGCCAGGCAGGCCTCCAGCAGCGGGCCCAGCCGCGAGCGCAGCGCCGCCAGGATGGCCGTCAGCAGCGCGCCCAGGCTGCTGCCGCCGGATCCGGGGCCGTGGCTGCGGGGGAAAACGGGGAGGGCGGGGTTGCGTTGGAGGGCGGGCGGCAGGGTTGCAGGTAGAGTGCAGCTGCGGCGCCAGGCCGGACCGGCCTGCCGCATGCTGCGGGGGGAAACGGCGGTCGGCGCACTGACGGGCGGCGGCCAACACGTCCCCGAGGCACATGGCCCAGGCCGCCCCTCGCACGGCCCCCCGCAGGCGGCGGCCCGCTCTCCCTGCCTCCCTGCCTGCCGCCCTCCCGCCTGCCGGCCCCCGCACCCGTGCGCCTTATGCTTGCTGATGAGCTGGTCCACCAGGGGCGCCACCACGCAGCTGCGCACCGCCGCCTCGGCCGCCTCCGTCTCGCCCAGGTCCGCCGCCGCGTGCAGCGCGTGCAGCGCCGCCGCCGTGTTGGGCGCGCCCGCGCCCTCGGCGTCGGCGCCGGAGCCCAGCGCGGCGGCTAGCGACGCCGTCAGGCGGCCGCGCAGGGCGGCGCGGTGGGCGCTGATGCGCGGCTCCAGCGAGCGGACGAAGGCCAGGTCCTGGCGGGGGTTGGGGGCACAGCCGGGTGCGGCAGGGAAAAGTATTGGCAAGAGCATGTGTTCCCGTGTTAAGTAGAACAGAACCCCACACACGGCACAGCACGCCCCGGGTAGAGTGGCGCGTCGGCCGTGCACAGAGGGAACGCGGTTAAATGCGCCAGTGCGGAAGCGAAGCCCAGCGCCACCCTGAAGGAACCCGGTGCTTGGCAAGAGCATGTGTGCGGCAGGGCGGGACTAAACGCGCCGGGCTGCGAGTGCCGCAGGCAGATATGCAGGCAGGCAGGCAGGCGGGCAATCAGGCCGGGCAGGCGCCGCAGGGCCCGCAGGGCCGCTTATGTCAGCAGCAACACCCTTCTTGCCCTCGGACGAGGCACTGGCACGAGTGCCGGGCGCCGAGCCGTTCACGGCCCGGCCCCGCCTCCTACATCCTCCCTGGCTGCCAACCCCGCCCCCCCCCCTTACACTGCTAGCCGACGCTGCGGGCGCCTGGTTTGCCGCAATTGCCGCCAGCCCCAGGCCATTGTAGTGGCCTCCCATGCTCGTGCCCACATGGTCGTACATACCCGCCGTGCTCTCGACGGTGTGCCCCTGGCCCGCGCCTTGGTCCCACTAGGCCAGCAGCGGCCGTACGCCCGCCACGCGCCCCGCCCTCACCCCCCACTGCTTCACACCTTGCCCTTGTTGGCCAGGAACGCCAGCCGGCTGATCTCCGCCGCGACCCGCTCCAGCAGCCGGCACTGCGCCACCAGGTCCGGCCCCGCCAGGGACGAGGAGCCCGGCGCAGAGGCCGTGGGTTGGTGGGACCCGTCGCCGTCGGCGGCAGCGGCGGACGAGGCGGCTGCGGCCCGGTCAGCTGCTGCCACCTCCTCCAGCAGTTTGTCAACCTGAGGAGAGAGCGCGAGTGGGGCACAGGCAGTGTGGCTCGGGTGCGCGCGAGCACGAGCGACGGAGGCGGCGGCGTGGGGGCCGGAAGGTGGAGCAAAGCCGTGCCCCCCTAGCGGTCAGTGCGCTGTGGCGACACGACCAAAGACCGCGGCTTGCCAGGAGAGGTGGGGGCGGGGCCAGAGGTGTTGCCGACCGGCAGCTGAACCAACCCCTGTCAGTGGCGATGGCGGCCTTCCACGCTGGGCTGCTGGGCTGCTGGGCTGCTGGGCTACTGGGCTGCTGCCGGGTGTGCCGAGGCATGGCCGCACCCTGCCGCACCCCGGCCCCACCCCATCGCGGCTCCGCTGCCGTACCTTGGCGGCCACGTGCGAGACCTCCAGAATCAGCTCCAGCAGCGCCCTCTGCGTGGCAACGTCCTTGCGCTTGCGCAAGCCCTGCAAGAGTGAAGGTGGGAGGGGGACAAGGGACAGCGGGCCACTGACCGCCACCCGCGCGTGCACGGCAGCGCTGGCGGTCCTCACACAAGAGTCTGGTGTGTACCACCTGTGCGCCTGTATGGCACCGACAGCATGCCCCGGTGAGCTGCACGCGTGCGTGCGTGGCCGCTGATGTGTTGGTGCGCCTACGCGCTACGCTGTCCGTGTGCCACAACGACGCGGCCTGCCGCCGCGGCCCGTCGGTCGGCGCCGGACCCGTGTCGTTGCGGAGACCAGGAGCTGGACTACACACTCAAACAGACGACAGACAGGCCGGCAGCCTGGGGTCTGCGGCAACATCCGTATCGCCGGCAACCTGGGGTCTGCTTGGCCGTCTGCGGTGGCAGGCCCGCACCTGGTTCAGCGAGTTGAGCTCCGACCGCACCGCCTCCTGCACCGCGTGGAGCTTATCCTGCAATGGGCGAAAGGGCGCCGGAGCAGGACAGGCTCGTGCTGGCGGTAGGGCCAGGGCCGCGTGCTTGGCCGAACCAGTTCTGCCGCAGGTCACAGGAACGGTGCACACGCAGCCCCACAGTCATGACGACCCCGACGCACCCGCAGGTCCAGCAGCGGCCTGCGCATGCGCGCCACGGCGCCTTCCACGTTGGACAGGCGCCCGCTAAGGCCCACATAGTCACCATAGTCCTCGTTGATGACCTCGACGAGCTGCAGGTGCGGAAGGGGTGGAGAGGGTCGGAAGCGTCGGAGGTGGGGCTGTTGCGGCAGCCACAGCCCCGCAGCGTGCGCATTATAACTGTGGCATTCCAACAGCATACCTTGGCCTTCAGCGTCGCGAGATAGGTGCTAAGCTCGTTTTGCAGCGTCGCGAGAGGGACCTACACCCCGGAATGCACCGGCATGCACAACAAAACAGGACTCAGCTGTCGTCAAACGTGAGCTTCGCCAGCTTCCATCTCGGTTTCCTTATGTGACGATGCTTGCACAGAGTCTCTTGTGCTAACGACGTTGCTTGTGCGATCGTCGCTCACATAGCGTCTCAAGTCGGCAACACAGACTTCCGCGTTGAAAGTGTCCTCTAAGAAACGCTCCGGGCTCAGCCAGACTGGACAAGCCGCGCGGCTCAGCAAGTCCGCAGCGTCCGCAGGCTCAGGCCCGTTGCCGTGCTGTTCCTCAGCGGCCGTCATAGCAACAATCAAGCGCGTAGCTCATCAAGGATTGTACATGTTACGTCTCGAGTGATCGTATGTTACCAGGGCAGTTGGCAACTTCGCCCCTCCCCTGCCCCTTCCCCCTTTTCCCCAAGTTGTACGGCAGCCTCCGCGCCCCGGCCCCCGCGCTTGTGGGCCTCACTGATCGCAAGCGGGGCCCAAAGAGTACAGCTAGCTCAAGGGCTAGAGCTCCTCTGGGCCGAGCCTGGCCGCGAAGCGTGGGCAAGGCCAGGAGGGTCACAGGAGGGTGGCTGTGGTGGCTTGCCCGTTGTTTGTGCCGCAATGCCAGGTGTTGCAGGCTGTAGCACGGCAACGGAATGGCATCTACATTGCCTATGAAGATTGTGCAAGCTGCCGAGGCGCTCCATGAGGGCATACGTTCAACGCCAGGCGCCCGCCAGCCGTGTCCAGGAGGTGTCCTCTTGTTCCGTGCTGTTCCGTGTCTGGTTCTGCTTGTGTGTATCGCCCAGGAGAGATGTATCGCCCTGGTATCGCCTCCCATCATGTGATTTTATGACTCCCTTGCCTGCTGCACGTACGTAGCTGCACGCGTGTGAACGTCCAATACCCGCGCTGCTCAGGCCAAGTACGTGTCTCCTGGAGCTGTAGCGTCCGAACGTGAACGGATGCTGCATTAAAAATCGCAGGCGGATCCTGCCTCCAGAGTCCACACCGTCCTCGAAAGATGAATGGGCTGGACAGCTGGATCGCATGCGGGGGCGCTGCTGGGGCGTGACCAGTGAACTGGTACTCACGACTCACATGAAAGCGTCACGTATGCACTTGTTGACATAATTACCAACAAGCTGGTGATCGTGTCACGTTAGGCGCTGATTCGCAGGCGATCGATGTTCCGGCGCCCTCCCGTGGATAGTAAGTGCACTGTTCTGCTCTCTTCTACATCCACGGTTAGCGCTTGAACCTGTGTCACACCCCAGCGACGAGCGCCATCCCTCCCAATGATGATTGGTCTTCTCAGCAAAATTGCACGGCCGCGGCCAAGCACCCGAACGGCCAAGCCACAGCACCAACGGTGTGCACAAGCCTTCGCGGCAACGCGAATGCCGCGTCGACTAAGCACTGGCCCCACGCCCTGGGTAGGGGCAGCCTGCCCGCCCATCCCATCTGCACATGGAAGCTGCTACCAGACGAGCGCTTAGCTCGAGCTGGCGGCGGCGCCACCCACAATCTCCGACAGCTCCTGCGTAATCTTCGCCTGGCGCTGCCTGTTTAGAGGGAGGGAACCGAGGGGGCAGGTTACGGCTAGGCTCCATGGGCCACCGCACGCTGTGGTGCACCCAGGCCCCTTGGGCATGCCATACAGCGTCAGCAGTTGCGCTGGTGCGCCGCTGCTTTGCCCAGCACTCCCAGGAGTCCGCCCCGCCCCGCCCCGCCCCCAAGCCAAACTCGTACGCACTTGTTGTACTGGATGGTCAGCACCTTCCGCAGCTCCTTGGCGTTGTCAGACGCGTTGCTCATGGCGTTCATGCGCGCCGCCAGCTCCGAGGCCAGGGCCTCCTGGAGCGAGCGCAGCAGGCAGCTGTTCATGTACAGCGGCAGCAGCGCGTCCAGGATCTGGGCCGGCTCCTGCTCGAAGATGAGCGAGGGGTCCAGGACCTCAGTGTTGATGGTGGCCTTCTCGCGCTCCACCGCGAACTCGCCGCCCTTGGTGGTGAGCTTGAAGATCTCGTCGTCCGCAGCGTCGACGCACTTGCCGTCCACGTCGCACAGCTCGCCCATGGGGGTCATGGGCAGCAGCGTCTGGATGGTGGGGTTCGAGCTGATCAGGGACACGAACTTGGTGAAGACCAGCTCCACCTTGTCCGCCTCCTGGGAGACGAACGACGCGAAGATCTCGTCGGCAATGCCCTGGGCGTCCTTCGTGGACGGGGTCTGGCCGAGGGAGAAGGTCTCTGCGGGAAGGGCGCAGCAGGCCAGGTACGGGGCGAGCGGCCATTCAGATAGGACACTACACGCCGAAGGTGCACACTATGCCGAACCCAGTCAAGAACGTATACACACACAGATGCCTAGTGCGCAGTGGCCGTGTCTCGGGGTTGCAGACCGTGATGCGGGCGGCCTTGATCCCGACGTGCCCGGGAGCCCGGCCCTCTTGCTACTCACTGGCGATCGTGTACTGCTTCCGGCGGCCGAAGTACTGCGCGCCCTTGCGGCCCACGCACACCAGCTGGACCTTAACGCCCAGGGCAGTCAGCTCGCGAACGCGCTGCTCCGTCTGCGCGGACCGTCACGTGGGGGGGACCGGAGTTGCTCAATGCCAATGCATAACGCCTATCGGGCTTTGCCATTGGGATGAATCAATTACGCCATTGCAGCACCGATGCGGTAAGCAGGGGCACCCAAGCAACTGCCTACCTTCTTGATGACGAAGTTGTTGTAGCCACCGCACAGACCGCGGTCGCCAGTCAGGACAACCAGCATCACGTTCTTCACGGGGCGCACAGCACACAGAGGCGAGTCGACGTCCTCCTGGCGGATGCGCTGGTTGACGCCGTAGAGCACCTGAGGGGAGCGTTCGCCTGTGTTCAGTCTACGCCAACCTTACGCGTGCGCGCGCTGCATAGCGCGCGCTTTCAACGCGCGCGCTTGAGTTGAACCAAGCCGTGCAAGCAATCGCGCCGTCTCACCTTGACCAGGTTCTCCGAGAAGGGGCGCCCGTTCACGACGGCCTCCTGGGCGCGGCGGACCTTCGCCGCAGCCACCAGCTTCATGGCGTCGGTGATCTTGGTGGTGTTCTTCACCGAGGCGATGCGGTCGCGGACCTCCTTGAGGCCCGCAGTCACCTGCGGCGACGACGCTGTGGTTAGGCATTGTCCTGCTAGCTGCACGAGCGAACTGGGCTGCTGTGGTCACCTGCAGCGAGCCGCGGCGAGCGGCAACACGCTGCTGGGCAGGCGCAAAGGAGCTGCGGCCCAGGAAGGCGCCCTGCTTCGAGGCGAGCATGGTGGCGGCCATTTTCTCCTCAACACAAAGACGTCTGCTAGGGTGCAGGTGAAAGGCGGTGGAACAGTGGCCGACTTCTGGGGAAATGGGGGCCGGCCCATCCATTATCCTCATCCGGCCGCTTTCCTCCGCCTTGCTCCTGGCCACCCCGTTCTGCAATGTTGATTTGATTGCTCTTCTACACCACCCACATCCTGTGCAAGCCGCACATCAAGAGACTTGCGTCCTTGCAACAATTTCCGCGCACACTCAGTGACACACTCGCTTGCTTGTTGAAATGCACTCATTCAATGCCGCGCTGTGATGGAAAATAACTACATATTTCGCTATCGTCACAGACACTGTCACTAGAAACATCATCGCGTGCCACCCAGACTCCACACCCGATTATCACGAAAGTACGCCTGCTCTGGTTGTACATGATGAATATACGGTTGCTTGCGGCCGGGGCATGGCGTTGCCCGGAGTCCCCTTTCAACCATCGACATCCGCCAGGCCCTTAACCGCACTCAAGGGCGGCCGCTCGATGCAAGCTTCTGGCTGCTGCCTTGTATGCGTACAGTCTCAGATTCTACACGGCCCATGATGATCAACGTTGTTCCAACCAACCGTCCTGGCCGCCTGGTCTCAAGTGCCCGTTGTGCCGCGTTGCGGACAGCGACTGGCCAGGCGGCGATGAGCCGCGCCCGCGCGCCTGCCGGAACTTCAGCAGCGCTGGCCGGAGCGGGCGGTCCGCTGGCAGTGGCCGCCACCTTGACACTCGCGCCGCCAGGCCGGGGCCGAGCGGCGGTGGCGCCGGCGGCCGCTGCGCGTGGTCGAGTCCAGCCGCCGGTGGCGCACGGAAGCGTAGCGGTGTTCGGGCTGAGTCGGCGGCCAGGGCGGGCCCTGTTGATCTCTTGCCTGTGCCCTGGCTGGCTGGGCGACGGCTGTCGCGATAGCGGCCGCCGGCTGCGCTAGCAACAGGCCGGTGGGCCGGGTGCCAGCCACTCATCTGACGCAGCCATGTGCCTGGGTTAAGGGACCAGCGGTCGGCACCCGGCAGGTATGGTGGAAAGGGTTGTGGGACGCGTGCACTCCAACGCATTCATGCCTTAGTTTCCAGCCCACTGCCGGCACCCGCCCTTACCCCTCCTGGTATGAGAACGCACTGCCTCCTCCTGCCCGCTCCTGCCCACTCTCTGCCCACTCCCGCCCACTCCCTGCCCGCTCCCGCCCACTCTCTGCCCACTCCCGCCCTCTCCCACCCACTCCCTGCCCACTCCCGCCCTCTTCCTGCTCACTCCCGCGGGCCACTTCCAGCCCACTCCCGCGCACTCCCACCCACTCCCGCCCACTCACTGCCCACTCCCGCCGCTCCAAGCGGCAGAGTTGAGCCTTCTGACGACGGCAAGTGGAAGCGTGGCGGTGTCAGGGCTTCAACGTTTCTCGATTTTTTGGGTGAGGGGGCCCCCTGCCCTGCCTTGTGGTCCTGCCTGGCTGGCTGGGCTGCTGCTGTCGCGATAGCGGGCGCCGGCTGTGTTACGGTAGTAAGAGGCCGGAGGGGGGTGGGCTGTCAGCCTCTGAGCTGACGCAAGCCAGACGAGCCTGGCATAACGCACGATGAAAGCCGATGGGGGCTGAGCGTCACTACCAAAGACCGACTTCACCGTTGATCGATAATCTGGCTACGGTCTATGGAGCTCACGTGCAAACTTGAAACGCAGCCCTCTCTTGGCATCCTTCTGGTTGTAATTGGAAACCCTCTCTTGTTACCGTGCACGGTGCACCTCCGCAACACACATGCAGCTCACGCGGTCGGCGGAGGGTCTGCGCCGCCGGCCGCGAGGGCCTCGATAGATTCAGGAGGAGTTGATAAGGGGGATCCCGGCTATGGTGAGTGCTCACACACCTGTGATTTGGGTGGCAACGCGCTTGCTCCATGGCTCCATGGCTCTGGCTCCATGGTCTAGGTGGCCTCTTTTGGGGGCGAGCCATGCACCCATGCGTAGCTGGGACAGGTTTAAATGGGGTGGCATGGCGCCTGCGATCAAACGCCATATAACTGGTAGTACCGATAGCCCAGGGTAGCCCAGAGGGTGGGGCCGGGTCGAGGGTCCGGATGAAGGACGGAGGACGGGGCTTCGTCCCTTTCCCACTCCGGATGCGGTTGCACATTACGAAGGTAGGATACGTGTAGACAGGTAGCCTCTACACAAGACACGTGTGGCACAGCGGGCCGGCCTTCTGTGCAACGCGACGCCACCGCACACCGCTGCGACCACCGAACTAGGGCCCAGTGCGCATGTCGCCAGCAGCTGCATTGCCCTCAGGGCCGCCGATGCGCTCTGAGGAGGCCACCCCTCCGCCGGCCCCTTGCGGCCCTGCGATGACAGCACCAGGCCTGCTTTCCCATTCCCAGGGGCACCAGGCCGCTACCGCCCCGGCAGTACCAGCTCCTCGGCACGCTGCTGGCTGATCGCAGCATCAACCAGGCATCCTGGCATCAACTGCATCAAGCAAGCCACATGCCTCGGCGGTGCTGGCCGCCCGGCGGGGCGCCCAGCAGACGCGTGTCCGTTGAGCCCCGCTGACTTACACGCTGGCTCATTAGTGAAAGCCTCAGGCCGCAGGCCGGGGACGCTGCGTGGTGGCGGGTCCGTTCACGGGGCCGCCTGCCTGGGACCATCACGCAGCACGGCGCTGCTAGGTATCCAATTCTGATTTCTACGCTGGTTATACAATAAGTACAGATATTCCTCGTTTGACTTCGTTCTGGCTTGTATTAAGTACTCAAGTCGATTGAGTTCGTTCGGCGCGCGTGGCTTCCTCACTGGGAGCTCGGCACCAGGAGCCTGGTGGCGACCCGGAGTCAAGACGTTGGAGATGACACCGAGCAGGCTGCGGAGGGATCCTCTGCCTGCGGCGGAAGGAGCCTGGCTACTGCACGTGCCGTGGCGGGCGTCCTGCGTGACCTCGCTACGCAGCACCTGGGAGCTGGGTGTCTGAAGCTGTACTGGAGCTGGCTTTTCTTGCCGGGCGTTGTGAATGGCGGAGGCACCCACCCGGTGCTTTTTGTGGAACAAGAATGAATGGGGGATGCACCTGACTCTCCGACGTTAAGGATTAGACCCGGTGCTTGCTGCCGACCGGCGTGGCATGCCGTTTGCCTGGCGTCCGTTGTTGCCGTAGCTGGGGGGGCGCCAGCAGCTGTACGGTGCGGCGCATGGGGGAGAAGGTGTCCGTGTGGCGGCCGGGGCGCTCGCACGTATCAGGGCCGCCGTGGTGGCGGACTCCTGGGGCCCCCTGGCGTCCTATGAGGTCCCGTGCTGCTTTCGACCGGCCTCCACGGTCCTGGCGGTCGGTGCCCGGGGAGCGCCCGTTCCTGGTGCAGGCGCCCGATGGCGAGGTCTGGGCTAGGAACGGGCGCTTGTGGGTCTTAGGGATGTTGACATGCCGCCTGGAGACAGCGCCCCAAGCTGGCCACGGCTGGGATGGCCACAGCTGGGCACGGGACCCCATTCCACGCCATCCCCTATTCTGGCACGAGGCAAGCCGTCAACATGCTGGCCGTCTTGCGAAAGCGCCCCAAGCCGGGTCCCAATTCCCGCGCGGCACGTCACACACGATTGATACCATCCCACGGATCTGAGGCGCTGATCAACACCATTGGTTGACTGGGCGGCCCCAAGAAGGGGCAGTGATCAATAGGCATGTTGATACCCGCCCACACAAGATACGAGAACTGCAGGGCCTGCAAGACGAGGCAGGCTCCGTCAGCGATGGCATCGCGGCGACTCCACGGTGCCGGCAGGGGTCGGGAAGGCGCCGCACACGGTTCCGTCTTCACCTAACACGTGAACACACAGGGCTCCAGCGGCACCTCGGAGAGGGGGCAATTACTGGGGCCCGCCACCCCATCGACGGCCAGAAGCCAGAAGATCTCCTTGCGGCGCGGTTTCCATCGGAGACCGCGCCAGAGCCGATTGAAGGTGGCACACAGCCAGGCCATGCTGGAGGCTCGGCCGCCCGCGGCGCGAGAAGAAGAAGAATTCATTACACCGCCCCCCGCAGGAGGAGTAGACCTTTGATCCCCTCTACACATTGATGCGCACAGAGTCAGAACACGCACACCACACAGCACACGGCAGCAAGCAGAAGACAGGCCAATCCAAGCATTGGCGCAATGGGGCGAGCATGCCCAGCCCCAAAACCAGCAACGAAGACGCCGACGATCCCCCCATACAGTCCGATCCACCAGGCCGCAAGCCGAGCCAGCGCCGGCTGCACGGCGCAAACCTTTCCCCTTCACTACCGGACCCACCCGGTCAGAAAAGAAAAGAAAAGAAAAGATTACCCTGGGGCTGGGCCGCCTAGGGTGGATTAAGGGGGCGGGGCA